>OMKL01140942.1:0-10116 GCA_900302295.1 Parasudis fraserbrunneri | reverse complement strand
CCCCCCAGACCTAAGTGATATTTGCCTGGACTGGACTTCTAATATTGCTTTGCCCACTACTTGCACTTTACCATCACTTAAATTGCACTTTACCATCACTTAAATTGCACTGATTTGTCTTGTGTTGTTGTTGTTATTCACTGTTCTGTCCTGTCTGCACTTGTGAAAAAAAAAGAAAAAAAAAGAAAATGATTACGCTGTTGCACCTTAAATGCTACAAAAAGTTCCTAATTTGTATCAGCAAATATGGTATTAAATGGAATCTGAATCTGAATTATTATTATGACAGTATCACATTATTATTAGTATTATTATCATTATTATTAATAATAATAATAATAATAATAATAATAATAATAATACGAATATTATTATAATTATTATTATTATTATTATTAATAATAATAATAATAATAATAATAATAATAATAATAATAATAATAATACTGACAACAACAACAACAAAAATGTGAAGACATACATTAGGAAGTAGGCTTCCTCCACTCACACCGATTGGTCAAGCTTAAGATACCTCGAGTATTCGTCACATCCTTGCATTATATGATTGGTCGCTTCAACAATGGATCGAAAAGGACAGCCCCCGGATGCACTGCATTAATTTCACACTTTCCCTTCCCTCTGAGCTTTGTTTACCAGGCCCATGTGAGTGAGCGAGGGAGGACCACAAGACTGATGGAGGCGTGAACACTGAGCAGGGACAGAGAGGAGAGGAGGGAAACGGTGGATATAGGGAGTGACAGAGAGAAAGGCGAGGGAAACGGCGGACAGAAAGAGTGTAAGGAAAAGCTAGGTTTATGAAAGCACAGCAAGCGACCATTCAATGAACAAAAATGCAGACTTAAGTGAGCTATTACTGCATGTCTGTCTGTGGGGAGGATGTTAGGCTACAGGACGAACCAAACCCTTTAATACGCCAGGGTGAGGTAGTAGCCTAGCCGATGCCTTGTCCTACGCTCTGGATAGTCTGGGATGTATTGGAAAAGGGGTCGCGCAGCAGCAGCCTGACATGAATGACAAATAAAAGAGCTATTCGAGCGCACAAGCACCAAGAGCGGAGGAATGTGCAGAGATCTAGAAGGGTCAATTCAAGCCACCCAAAACGACGTTTTGGATTTTTTGGACCTACCTCACCGTTGTTTGTAAACACACAAAACACAGCAATTGCAATCCCAGCAGAACAGAATTGTTCGGGTGCGCTTCGGGGTAGGTGTTGGAGCGTTTCTTTTGTCAGGCGGCACTGGACAAACTTCTACAATGGCCTTGGTAATGGAACCTGTGAGCAAGTGGAGCTCGAGTCAAGTGGTTGACTGGATGAAAGGTAGGTTATAACGGCACAAGTAGAAGATAGCCAGGCAAACTGATTTTGCAGTTAAGTGAATTGCACCGAATGATGGTCGGCAACAAATGCTTTCATAATGATACAGCCTAGGTTCACTTGCGATGCAAGAAACACCTGCTGAGCCTCGGTTAAGTGTTCAGCAACATAAATCAGTCTGGCTGTAAGGCTGTTAATTGTGGCTTATAAATGACCGAATTAAATTATATACACTCAGTTTGATATTGAAATGATGGGCCCTACAGTCGGCGTTGTATTATCCAAGACCTAATGGTTTGGATCACTGAAACCAGCATCTATTGTAGCCTACCCGACTAGGCTATCCAAGGTGGTCGTTGTTGTTAAGTTAAGATTGCATAGCTAAAAATGATCCTTGGTAGCAATAGGATATTAGATGTAAATATAACGATAGTCTCGAATCAGTTAACTCAAATATTCAGAGAAAGAAAACTTTAAAGATAAATTAATATTTTTGATATCAAAGTAATAGGCCTATATTGCAGTTCTAAATTGATATGAGAAAAAGTAGGCATAGCCTACCTAGATATGTGAACATCTGACCTAAGAACTTATTAATAGAGTAGGCTAGCCTTCGTTATTAGTGAGCTGGCCCCCAAATTAGTCTTTTGTAATTGGACAGTGCGCTGAACCACAAGCTATGATGTTTGTCATTGGTAATGATACTGGGATACTGTGTAAGCAGACCTTTAGTCAGACAAAAGATCTATATAGTTCTTGCTGGTCTTGTTGACTTTGCACCACTTTTAAAATAAGCATCAAATGATTAATAACAAAAAAGCAGGCTTTCTGCAGTCAGTGGAAAACACTGACTGACTTTGAAAATGTGTGTTTTCTATGTCTAGAAAATCGTTGGAAAATGGTACAGTCAAGTGTTTAATATAAATTAATTGTTTAATATAAATTAAGTCTAGTTACCTTGTGAATGATTAATAGAACAAAAAATGAAATTTCCTGACAATGTAGGTCCCAATTAATAAAGTGGTAACAATTAATATTTTAATTAATTAAACATTCAAATCAGCTATTAAAGAATAGTGTGTGAACAAGGATCGGTCATGGAAACTGCGTTACCAGTATATACCATGACCTTACTGGTATATACCATGACCCTACCTACTAGTATATACCATGACCCTACCTACTGGTATATACCATGAGCCTACCTACCGGTATATACCATGACCCTACCCACCGGTATATACCATGACCCTACCTACCGGTATATACCATGACCCTACCTACGTATATACCATGACCCTACCTACTAGTATATACCATGACCCTACCTACTGGTATATACCATGACCCTACCTACCGGTATATACCATGACCCTACCAGTATATACCATGACCCTACCAGTATATACCATGACCCTACCTACGGGTATATACCATGACCCTACCTACTGGTATATACCATGACCCTACCTACCGGTATATACCATGCCCCTACCCACCGGTATATACCATGACCCTACCTACCGGTATATACCATGACCCTACTGGTATATACCATGACCCTACCTACCGGTATACACCATGACCCTACCTACCGGTATATACCATGACCCTACCAGTATATACCATGACCCTACCAGTATATACCATGACCCTACTGGTATATACCATGACCCTACCTACCAGTATATACCATGACCCTACCGGTATATGCCATGACCCTACCTCCCGGTATATACCATGACCCTACTGGTATATACCATGACCCTACATACCGGTATATACAATGACCCTACCGGTATATACCATGACATAGTCATGAAGAAAACACGATGAAATTTGTGTAGCATAAAGTGGAGAGCCTGTTCTAAATGCAAGCTCAGAATGGGTCCATTTGGTGATGAGGCACCTGCCGGTTTTCACTAAGTGCCCTTGTATGTATATTGCATTGTTGTAAAGATAAACTTGAAGCTCTAGTGAGTGACTCTCTAGTTGCCTTGCCTATTTTTGCATATTCTCGCCTAAACCATAGCTTATTTCTATGCTTGATTTGACCCCTAGTAATATGACAAACCAATCATTTCAAATGTGGGATACTTCCAAGTCCGCAGCATTGAAAGCAGTTATAAGAAGACCACTGTATTCACATTAGGGAGATGTTGGGGCCCTGACGTCTGTAAAGACAAGAGGAGATGGCATGAGAGATGGAGAGGAGGAGGGAATGAGAAGCTTAGCTTGGATATGAGAGGCCTCTCCAGTGGCCCACATGTGACAAGTGGAGCAGAGACAATTCTTATACCCAGAGTCCAGTAATGGTAATTTAAAGTGAGAGGTAGAGAGGCACAAAGAGACAAGAAGAAGAAATGGAGAGTGTTTTTTTCTCTTCTTGTCCCACATCCATTCTTAGCTCCTGAGGACTGGCAGCATTTTGTCATTAGCATTCAAAAGTTCTGTTATTAGCATACGGCTCAGTGATGTCACTGGAGGCCAAATAGGGGCACCCTGTGACCTGCCCATAATTCCATGCTCCATCCCCCTGGTGTTTTTCGTTTACCAAGACGAGCTACTCTCAGTTGTGACAAAGGCTTTTCAAAGGAGAGACCCACATCACAAAATAGAAGGGTCCTTTGACAACTTGTGCATGTTATAAAAAGTGCATTTAGCTCTGTAAATACATAGATGCAATATGCAATATTTTTCAGTACTCCTTATATGTTCAACTTGTGCATTCTTTCTGTATTGTATAGAAACTATGCAATAGGCCCAATATTGTGACATCTGTTTTTTTCATGTTCTTTCATGTTCATGTTCTTTTTTTTTTTAAGTCATCCATATCTTTGTACCTGACATTCTCTCTTCTCTCTCTCTCTCTCCCTCTGTCTTTAAGATTGATGGGTGACACCTTGCCCATAGCCTACCTAGACACTGTTAGCATGCACACGATGGGGTTACATCATTGGGTGCACCCATCTAGTTCCAGGTCAGCCTGTCCTTTGCTTTCACAGCAGCTTGAATTCTTCAGGGCATTTACTCTACAAGGTGTCAGAAACCTGTCACAGATGGATGTCGGTCCATGCTGATGCTTGATGTTCTCTGTTGATGCACCTGCACCTGCACCTGCACCCTCTAGTAGGAGTCGTTGTTGAAGTAGTCATAGTAGTAGCAGCAGCAGCAATAATAATAATAATAATAATAATAATAATAATAATAATAATAACAATACAAAGATAATTCTACAACACTTCAGAGAAAACCATAAAACACGGAAGAGTAAAACACAAATAAATTCAAATAAATAGAACACCCAAGAAACAACAAAATATTAAAAGGCAGGCAAATTTAACAACAATTGCATAAAGGAATGTCTTTAAAAGTGTGATGATTTAAAAGATCATACTGATTTAGCCTAAGTTCCTTGGGCAAGGCTTCCCACGAGCTAGAGGCCAGGATGGCAAAAGTGATCACCTTTAGTCTTGAGTCCAGCCGGTGTGCAGAACAATCTGAGGGGCCCTGCCCGAGGATCCTAGGCTTAGCTTCAGCTCATAGAGGGTTGATAGGACTGTAGTGGAACTAGGGGCCAGACCTAGCTGTGCTTTAAAAGAGATCAGTCAAATCTCAAAATCAATTTGAATGTATCTGGAAACCAGCATAGAGATGGAAAAATGTGGGTGATATTGTCTCATGTTTCATGCACCAGTTAAAACCCTAGCTGCTGGGTTCTGGAACATGGTAGTGATTTTTGGTTGAAGCAGAAATAGGTAGAGTTGTAATAGTCTGTACGAGATGATATAAAAGCATGGATGGCCTTCTCTAAATTGGTAGAGGATAAAACTGATTTGATTGATTCTCAATCAAAAAAGCAGGACCACACTACTCTCTAAATCAGGTGACTGTCAAAAATCACCCTTCAAGGGATATTTCACTTTTGTAGAACTTCAACATTCAACATTCAAAAATCAGCACGCTTACCTCTATCTAAAGTCATCTACAAGTAAGCTAGTGACCACTGCTGTCCCAGTTATCCACTGTCAACACCACCATTCCACTTTCTTTCAGCAAGGCAGCACGTAACCATGGGTAACCACTCCCCAAACATTCCATGCAAGGCAAAGATACACAGCACACACAAACCTACAACAAACTGACCGGATCTGCTTTTATTTTTCAAAGGTAATAAATCTGTAAAGACACATCAAATGCCGAAACAAACACATACCTTTGACTCAGAATTGTCTGTTTTATTGAAATCTGCACAGCAGTAGTTTTTACTTCAGTAGTATGATATTTAGACAAGGTCCCCAAAATTAATGGAAGTGAATGAGGAGCCTGACACTTGGGAGGAATGGTGGTGTTGACAGCAGTGGTCGCTAGCTTACTTGTAGATTACTTTACATAAAAGACTCTACTGAAATATCCCTTTAAGTTTCAGGCCACTGGCCTCTTGTTCGGGGACACACTACCTAGAACTTTGAATCAGGTTTATTGCGTTGGGAGGACCAAATAAAACAATTTCAGATTTGCTTTCATTGAGTTGTAGCATGTCTTTGAGACAATTCTTAAAGATCCAGTACAAAGATGTTTTAATTCAGACATAAATTGCTTATTGTGGAATATTAATGTAATGAGTATATATTTTTCAGCTTCAGATGTATCATTTGATTTGTTCTAACTGTGTTAGTGCATCCTCTCTGAGCACAGACAACTCTCAGTAGGTTGAGGGGGCGTGGCCTTCTGTTAATTGACAGGAGATGTCAAGTTAGTATCACAATACATGAAGCTTTCAAATGTAAACAAATTCATGGGACCAGTATGATCGGTTGTTTTTGGGAGATTAACATTGGCTAACCTGTGCTAGCAGGTGAAAAATAAACTGTCACAGTTGCTGTGGATGTTGTTGAACCACTAAAATTCACTAAATTGTATAAAAATTCATTCATTACTTGTTTGTGGACTAGCTAGCTGATATCCTTTAAAACTACTGACAGACAGACTGATGGGCCAATCAGGGTAACCCGAGGACATTATGCAATATCTCCAAGGAAGCAGGTTGGATATCTGAAATGGTTTGCCTCTGGGATATCCATGGGGATCAAGATCAAAGGGCTTTAGTCATCATTTTCACAGCAGCAACAACAACAACAACAGTTCTAACATTTTGGGTAATATTACACCAACCCTCTGTTAAAAAAAACAAACAAAAAAAAAACAATCATTGTACTGAATCTTTAAGTGTGAAGGCAATTTGGATCGCTAGGTTTCAATGGCAAATACAGGGTGGGAGCTGAACCAGTTAGGTGTCGTCCCTCTGATCCGAATTCACAACATAACCTGCCGACACGTGATCAGCGGCAAAATAGCTATAGCAGGTTAGGCCTTTGTTTTCCAATGGCGAGAGTGGTGGCATCGCGCACTGCTCAAAGCGGTCACTGAGTCGCTGCATGCAAAGTTGAAATTATTTCAACTTAAACCGCGTTTTTGCAGCTGACCTTTGTTACATGAATCAAACGTTTGATGAGAAACTCATCCGCTCTGTGTTTCGGAGTTTGTAATACCACATAAAAAAACGTAGAATAATATTGAATGGCAAATATTATTGCATGGTAGCCTTCCTGCTACCTTGTGCACTTCCATGATTATGTGTGGACTAGATAGGCTAACTGCACCTTACTTCACAGAGAGCAAAGTACCCTTTCTCATAGTGAGTAAAGTGCAGAATGCTGATTATGTTGTATCAAAGGCTGCACTCAAGTCTAAAAGAAAAGCCTACAAATGGACCATTCACCTACATCTGCTGTTGAAAGATTGTTAAATGGTACTTTAGGAAGGTCTGTGCAACGCTCCAAATGTTTGAGTTTGTATCAATTATGAATGTAATACCTAAATATTTTTTGCCGTGGCTCATAAAAGAGATCAGTTGGGCTAAAACTACTTGCTCCAGAACTTTGGATAAAAACATCAATTTGGAGGACAGCTTATAATTAAAAACCTGGCTGGTTTTCCTAAATGGGAGTGCCACCCATTTTAAAAGTTCACATATGTTCTTCCTGTGCCCCAGGACAGTTCAGTCAGTATTTGTGAGCAAACACCACACTCTCCTAAAGGGATGTAAAATCTGGGGCTGCTCCATAGACAATGAATGGGTACTCTGACTTTATGAGGCCATAAAATGTTTGTGTGAGCTCTTCTCCAAAATGAGGCTTTACTTCTGGTGCAGACTTTCTAGCAATGCTAGAATATAAACCTTGTTTTGGGTGTAAGATCTCACACAAACATTCTATGGCCTCATATAGTCAGAGCCGCATTCATTGTCTATGGAGCAACCCCAGATTTTACATCCCAGTTACATCACTTGGAGTGGTCTCTCTCTGATTTCCAGCTTTAGGAGAGAGTGGTGCGTGCTCACAAATACTGACTGAACTGTCTACTGTCCTGGGGTACTGGAAGAACATGTATACATTCTTAAAATGGGTGGCATTCCCCTTTATGGTGGGGCTGAAAACTGCATGTTAGCATGTTAGAATGGACTGTAAAGTGAAGAATCGCTTGTAAAATGTCAACTAACCACTTGCTAACCAGTAAACATAATTTCCTACATTGCATGCTTAAGTATTCTGGCTCTTTAAATAAAACTTACTCAGGAGCTGGTATAAAATAAGATTCACCATCATTAGTCCAAGAAATAGTTGCCAAGCAAGCTAGGCTCTACAGAGGAAACCTAGATTCTTGAGAGAACTATAGAGACTTGAGAGAGGCAGCACTGAAACCAGCCCATAAAACAACTTCCAAGAATAAAAGAGGTTATACAAATTACAGTATATAGTTGAATTTTCATACACATGGATATGATTTTATCAAGCCAATCTCTTTAACACCCTCTTTAAAAACTGGATTTAAAAATGCCAGTGGCTAGAGAGCTAAATATTACTGTAGGTATTACTGTCACTGACTTTGAGGAATACTGTGGCTAAATTACTTAATATGATATCTCCTCTAGGACCAGGTACAAAATACTTTCATATAGTATAAATTAATAATCTTTTGGAGCAAATGCTAGAGAAAATGAGTAATTAGAACAGATTGAAAAGGTGACTTATACTTTACATTTTCTGGTTCAGAACATACTGAACAGCACATTTTGGTCTAAGATTTGAAAGCGAGTTAGTCCAAAAAGTCAGTTTCAGATCATTGTCAATGGAGCAACCTCAGACTGTAGACATCGCAATAGTCTTGGTCAGTCTCTGTGGTCATTGTTCTCTAGTTTATAGCTTTGTAATAAGAGTTATCATTTTTGACTGAACCATTCTAGACCATGTGAATGTTTCAGCTGAGTGGTATTCTCCTTTTTACTTAGAAGATGGCTAGATTGGCTAGTTAAGAGTATTCAAGCTGTGTTGCATTCACTTTTTTGGAAAACAGGATGTCCCCGCTTCTTTTTTACGTAGGCCTATTTGTTCATTTTGTCTCACAGACAAGGAGATGCCCTCTCAACCCCTGGCTTAGTGGTTTCTATGGCAACACGGGGATTTCTTAATTACCCAAATGAGTGTCGATTAACTTGGTAAAGAGCCTGATCTGTTAAGCTTTTAAATTTTATGCAAAGCCATGAAAACTGCCCATGTTTCCTTGCCATCATTTAGCCGCCAGCTAAACTTGAGCTGAATGCCTTATTAGGTTTAGCCCTGAGACTGAGTCTAATGTATATGAGTGGTCCACAGAGCTTCTTTGTGGCAAATGGAGGGAGGAGGATGCAGATGAGTCAAGTGTTGAACTTGTGGAGAGTGGATGAGACAGAGTTGGGGAGAGACAGGAGAAAGAGGGCCTAACAGAGACTGCTCTTTCTATATCGCACTTAATGTGTCCCACAGTGATTTTACGCTTTGGTTTTGTGTGTGTGTGTGTGTGTGTGTGTGTGTGTGTGTGGAACTAATGTGAGGGGGTGCATATTTAATTGCCCTAAATCTAAAACAGACAACAGGTGACATTCAAAACCTTTATTTATACAGGGTGAACTCACTGAGAACAAACTCTTTTACAGGAGCATCCTCTTAAGCATAGCCAGTTTGACAGTATGCAAAAGTGCAATAGAGTGAATACATTTTAGTGTGATGACTGTAATTAGGAATTGACTTCACAGACCCCTCTGAGGCACACTTAACACGTAGGCCTCTCACTAGAGGGGGCGGAGTGGAGGGTCAGCACATTATTTATCACATGTATTAGTGAGTAAAACTCTGAAAGGTGGCATCACTGACTTGTTCTACCGGTAAATACAACTAGAATGGCATTGAGTGTGTAAGTCAAAATGCGGAGGCAATCTCAGTTCAATGGAATTTTACCATACATTTTTTTTCTTGCTTGAAATGCATTTTTGCCATATAGCTCTATTCAGAGAGATGCAACATCTTTCTGTGCTACAACACACGTCGACCTGTAAACCTGCCCTCCAAGTCATGAATATTCAGGAGAATACCAAGTAGACTGAGGAGACTCATTACATTAGTATGTAGTCTTAAGTAGACCTCATGTCAACCTTGCTCACATACCCACCTAGCGTCCCTCAGTTGGCAATCTTGCCTGTCGCCATCTTGGTCCTTAGTGCTATATACACCAATGGATAAAACGTTGACCTTAATCTGCACCGTCAATTTGACCGACTTGAGTTATTGCGGTTACAAATGTAAAGAAACACACACACACACACAAACACACACACACACACACACACACACACACACACACACACACACACACACACACACACACACACACACACACACACA
>OMKL01140941.1:0-10153 GCA_900302295.1 Parasudis fraserbrunneri | reverse complement strand
GGTAACTACAGCTCCATGCTGTACCGTCTGGTCATCCGTCCGCCGTCCGGTAAGGAAGGCAAGAACAGCAAGGACGGCTTCGTCATCGAGCCGTACAGCGGCGTGGTGAAGACGGCCATCGTGTACCGAAACATGAGGCGGTCCTACTTCAAGTTCGAGGTGGTGGCAACCGACAACTACGGCAAAGGACACAGCAGCAAGGCGGAGATAGTGGTGAGTCAGGGCTGTTAGAGTGGTGAGTCGACTTTAGAGTGGTGAGTCGACAGGGTTGTTAGAGTGGTGAGTCGACTTTAGAGTGGTGAGTTGACTTTAGAGTGGTGAGTTGAGTTTAGAGTGGTGAGTTGACTTTAGAGTGGTGAGTTGACTTTAGAGTGGTGAGTTGACAGGGTTGTTAGAGTGGTGAGTTGACTTTAGAGTGGTGAGTTGACTTTAGAGTGGTGAGTTGACAGGGTTGTTAGAGTGGTGAGTCGACAAAACAAATCTAGATAAAAAAATCATAATCATATATATACAAATATATGCATATTTTGATTTTTTTAAATTCTTTTTTTAATGATTTTTTAAATGCATATTTTTACTTTACTGTTTTACTTTTACTAATATATTGTAAAGTATAGATATTTTATGGATGAATAAAGATCTTATTTTATCTTTTTGTTTTTTCTCTTCTGCAGGTATCCGTGGTCAACCAGCTGGACATGCAGGTGGTCGTATCAAACGTCCCCCCTACGGTGGTGGAGAAGAACAAGGAACAACTGCTGAGGTGACGCGTCTTATTCTATAACAGATCTGTCTGTCTGCTGAATGTACATTCTACTCTATCGTAGATCTACACCTGCCAGATGTGACTCGATAGTAGAGCGGAGAGAGAAACAAGCACTGACGCAGTCATCCATATCATCTATCTACCGCTCTGTGTGTGTGTGTGTGTGTGTGTGTGTGTGTGTGCGCGCTCGTACGTGCACATGTATGTGATGTCAGCTTTGGATCCTGGCCAATGTTCTTGCCCTCTTTGCATCATGTGTCAGCTGAGAGAGGGCTGGAACGGAACAGGGCCTCATACTCAATCACATCAACATGGGGTCATCTCCAAGTCAGAGAGGGCCAGAGTGTGCATTATCTTCCCTTTCTTGAGGGATGGATGAAGTATTTGCGTGAACATAAGCAAATATACCTAGTTTTTGTGACCAGCTTCAATCACAGTAACATATCAAATATAGACCTCTCACAAGGGAAGGTGGAACAAAACAAACCATATATAAAGTTGAATTAAAGGGGAACTTTTAATCCAGTTTAAGAATTCATACATGCCTATGGTCTAAGGCGGTCCAAAAATATTAGTTAACACGAACAACTCTCTCCCAAATCCCAAAAACTAGAGTGCCAAAACAAATATTTGTGATGTCATCAGGTCTAAAGACTAGAGCTCCGTAGACAGTGAACTGGGAGAGATGGTAAAGGTGACACTGAGAGCTCCCAGGGGAATGTTCTGAGTATATGGGTAGATGTTCTCTTTCAGAACTGAGAACAATGTAGATTGTAGAGGATAACTTTGTCTCCTCCACCATCGATGTGTAGCACCCAACCTTGGGCCACGGCTGCCAGACACCTGCACCAGGTGCCAGCACACAATGGCTGAGAGGCTAGGGAGAAAGATTAGGTGGCTTTGATGTCAAAGATCTGATAGGGAATGAGGTCAGCGGCATTGGGGAACACCCTCCTCTTTACGATAGACGGCCATGGTCAGGGCCTTGGTTTAACGTCTCACCTGAAGGACAGCGCCTCCTCCTTGTCTCCGTACCAGGGGCATTGTTACCGCCAGGTTCAGAGGACAGAGTGCTCCCTACTGGACAATAACGCCGCCTTACGACTACGTCCTGGCTCAATCTCACGATGTTGTTGTTGTCGTCGTCGTCGTCATTGTTGTTGTTATTGTTTGACCTAACTGAGATTTATCCATTATGGTGGTGTTCCAAACTAAGAAATCAACCCTGATTTACAGAAAAGCACCCCGGATGCTGTTAAAGTCACCTCTTCTACCTTTTTCAATTCATCCTCTAAGGACCTGCACATTGGTGTGACATCACAGATTGATCTCTTGTTTCTGGCTATGGGAGACAGACTGTAAGCCTAGTGCACGTTCATCAATAGGGGTCAGATCTGTCACCGTTAATGTGGTTTTTTTTTCCATTGAACTATTGTATATGATAACTTTCTCAACTTTTTTCTTCTTCTCTGAGTTCTATGCTTTTTCCTTCTCTATGAGTCCAACTGTTCTTATCCAATCATTTTGAGATACCTGTAGTTGGAGAACTGAAGCAAATCTTGTCAAAGGACCATGTAGACTCAACCATGTACAATTACATGGAATAAGCACTTATTCATGGTCACGTCTACAAGGTCCTCATTTCCTGCCCAACAGAATGAAGACCATTGTAGACTCAACCACTAAGTTACTAAATGAAACCACTAAAATACAATGAGCGTGTTGCAGCTACACTGAGGAGCAACATGAGTGTCCAGTGATGCAGTGGTCCCATGTACAATGAGGACATGACACTGTGACCAGTGAGAGTTAATCTGTGGGTGTTTATACAACACAGACATGTTTCCTGAAGCTGTAAAGTGGCACTATGGCATAGTGTGCAAGAACTGAAGTGGCACAGGGTTTTATAGACATTGTAACGTAGTGCAGGATTGTGCAAATACTGCTTGGGAAATAATAGTTTGCAGAACAGAGAGTAGACAATGAGAAAACCATAATCAAAGGGACCATTTACAGACAATGCAAGCAATGTAAAAATTTGTAAATACGGCTGGTAATTAAAATTATCAGAACAACAGTCGTTGACAGTCATGTCAGCTGTAGGAGTTTGGTTAAGAGTCCAGCAAATGAGAGGCATTACAGGCAGTTGAGAATGGTGACAATTCTTGGGTATGTGAGAAGGGGATATCATCAAGTGTAAGAGGTATGCAAATGTCATAGGACTAATTACGTCAGCAATAACAGCAATAATAATATTATGCAATTAGCCTACAACCATACCCCAACTTTTAGTTCACATCAGTATGTTTATAAATTGAATAGATACCTTCACAATTTATTCTGAGGTATTTTTTGTATTTACATTATTGCATATTTATATAATTTTACCTTTTTACCATATATTTATATTTTATCTGTTCATTTATCCCTTGCCATGCTGTGACAACAAGATAATTTCCCCACATGGACAATGAAGTCTTATCTTATCTTATCTGGCTCATGCTCATGTTCATGTGCAGAGCAGCAGGCATCAGTGCTTGTCTTGGCAAAGGTGGTGAAAAGGATGGGAAAATCTTGTAGGGTCAAGTCCTCAGGTGAAACATAATATTATGTATGATGGTGGCAAGTGACTCACCACTCATAGAGACATATCAACAGTCCATCCTTTGTGCTGCTCCACATTAGCAACGTGTCAACTAAGAGGGATTATGAGATCATGTCTAGGTTTGTCTAGGCACTTTGTTTTTACTTGAAGCAAATAAATAACGCAATAGAGCTGAGAGTAACACTCTCACTCTCTGTATTACAGGCTTTCCTGCAACTGAATATGAAATGCTATTATATGATAAATAATATTATTGAAAAGTTGACACATGTTGGCTGATTCTATAGTCTAATTGGTGTGATTACTATCTCTTCCACATCTCATTATATCCCCGAACGACAGTGTCGGGGATATTATGGATTTTCCCTGACTGCTGCCGCTAGACATTTCATGTTACCTTATCTTTCTTGTGATTGGTTGAAAAAAAGGAAGGGGTCTGCAGCTAAGGTCAAGGTAAGTTCAGTGGTGACGAAGTGGCCAAAGGAGAAACATATAATGTGCACAGAGAAGATAAAATAAAGGTTGAGTTGCTTTGAAACATGCGTCGGACTCAGAGTCATTGATTTAAAAGAACCCAGCATCTCAGGATGCAGCAACTGTATTTTCAGAAAGCTCCAATCAGCACAGCTCATGGAGAAAGGTTCAATACTTTAACGTAGCTGAACAGTCCACAACTGAAAAATCTACATCTACTGCTTTGTATTCTTATCTATTGATATCTACTGTTGTATCAAAGGTATGAGAGTCACATGGAAGTCCTATGATGCCAGCCTTGTAAAAGATCCAATATCACCTTAAACCCAGAGCCTCAGATACAATATGACTAAAATAAATCTTCTTGCAATTCTGGATGTACGTACTAAAGCTCTGAAGATTTTACCTCTAAGTCTCTAAGACTCAAGGTGATCTCCAGTCTGACTTTGTCTGCCAAATGTATGACTCATAGCCTGTGCGACTCCACCCATTCCCTTCTCTAAAGCTTACTGCTTACTCAGTTAAATGGCTTGAAATGATAAGGACCCTTGAGAAAGTGGTGTGCAACCTTCGGAATGGATAAGAGAGTAAGTGTAGAGTCTATAGTGCTTAGGAGTGAACTGAACTGATTTTGAGGCAGGAAATGTCTGTTGGCATGACAACATTTTTTCATTGTTTCTGACCACACCTTATAGATAATAATGTTACTATTGTAAAGCATTGTGTAAATTAAAAACTATTGAGCACAGTGCACTGTTCGTTGAAGAAGGACAAGAAGGTTATAATTCTAACAATTTGAAAAAAGAAAAAATCCCCACACAATACTGTCAAAACAAACAGTAGTTCATATTAAAACCTTTGACTCAACAATGCACCAATTTTCTGTAGGCTATGCTTTGAACTTTAAAGGTGTGCTCACTAAGATTTAAATTATTTGAAATGAGGATCATGTGGACTCAACAATTATGTGGCATAAGCACGTAATGCAGTGGTTGATTCTACATGGCCCACACTCGCAGGTCACATGATTACAGTACATGTTTGTCTGAGTGAGTCATTCAACAGTAAGACGAGGCTACAGTTGAATCAGAACGGACTGTTACTTGTCATACAGGTCTTAATCGACTTTACAGAGAGAATCAATGTGGCCATTGTCAAATACATCATTGATGATGTTATGTTCTATCTTTGGGTGTTGTCAGTGTGGAGAATGGAGGGATGGGTTGTGAGATACAGAATCAGCGGAGGGAGAGAAAGAGGGAGGTCAACTGTTCTATTTATTTTGCATTTAAACCTATAATTAATGAGAACCAGAAAACCATGGTATCAAAACAGGCCAGTATTTGTTTACAACATGGCAACCGGCACGGTTGAATCCATCCTCAGTAAGCCAACTGAATGGGGGTAATGGGCGTGTGTAATATCTACTCATGCATGTCGTCTTGCCTATTGTTTGAGGTCTGGATGGTCTGGATTCCAACACCTAGGACACAGACTGATACTGCACGGTTTCCTTGCCATCAAGCACAACAACGTTCTCCGAAGGTGAGAGTGGATGTTCCCATGAGTCTCACGGATTAGTCACTTCCTCATTAGGAAGCAGTGACAGATTGAAATATTGTGTAATTGATATGCATTGCGACAGGTAGATAGCACATCACAGCACATCACTGCATCTATTGTTCCAGGTCCTGCAACACGCTTATCAGTGCATACAAGTCCATTGCATCATGATACATTTATTTGACCTAGTCATAAATTCTACATAAATGGTACTTTACAAATAATACATTTACAGTGGTCACCATGATGGACTCTTCTGTTTGGGCACTGGCTGGAAGGTGTACATGTCTAAATATTGATTGAAACTATATGTGGAAGACACTTTGTATATCTGTAGGTTTATAAACAACAGTATGGCCAACAGAACCTTATCTGAATGTACTACTGTACCCGTAACAACCTCTTCATAAGTGCTATTCATTACTAGTGGTGTTGAACTATTCACAATTGCTAAGTTGTCACTTGAGAAAGGCCCTTGACCAAAACATCAACAATAAACAAATGAAAAGAGGATTGCATCTGGTTTTACATTTTGAGACTTGCATGCATGCAGCATGCTACTACTTATTTTGTAGAGAAATTAAACATTCACCATAGTGTGAAATCAGGACCATTGTTGCATCTCTACATGCACAGTTTTTTTCAGCTCTGCATATAGACTCTTTAATCTTAGCTTTCATAGCTTTGTTAGCTTTTAATCATCTATTGTGCCTTGAGTAAATAAAAGTGTTCTGTGTCAACAGAGTTTATGTTATCTCACTCCATTGGACTGCATGTTATAGGCTGGACTGCTTTAACAATTGCATGTATTTATTCAGTTTAACCACGCCTTGCACTCTCATTTTATTTGTGATAACTACTGCATGCACTTACACAAATTTGAGCCTTTGCTTCTGTATTTCATATTGAAATTTACAATTCTACATTAACTACTGAGCCCCTTAAGCTATGTCAACAAACCCACCGTGTTGGGGAGTAGTTGCATTAACTACATTGCAATTGTTACATATAGTTAACATTTTGCAGTCGTTGGATGGCGGTTTAACTAAATTCAAATCTCAGTAGTTTTTTTTCAGAAGTTAGCTATGTTCAGTCATAACTACAATGTATTATTGTTAATCATCAGCCCACCTCAGAGCCTATACTGCAAGCCGTCCTGGGTGGCAGGATCTCGCTCGGAATTGCCCCTCTGAGGTTTCTTCTTTTAGTTTTTTCTCCTAATGAGGATGTTAGTGGGAGTTTTCCCTTATCTTCACTGAGTTCAAGTCAGGTTGTGCTGTTCTTTGGCCTTATGAAACCTGTTGTGATATGTAATTGTGATATTGGCCGATCCAAATAAACTTGACTTGACTACACAAAAGGTTAAACTATTCCAACTCTACAATTGCTGCCTTTCTTCCCCTTTAATACCTACCTTCAGGCATGTCCGTGGGAATTCACCTGCCCTGCCCACTAAATCAAACACACCCACACCTATGACATACCTAGGCATTCCAGACTCAGATGTGATCATTTTCTGCAAGGTAGTTTGGATGTACAGTAGTTTAACTGCTTTTACAAATTAGTGTTAATTAGACAAACTACATGATTAATAGAATGTTTAATAATGTAACTTACTTCATTATGAAGTATTTAGTGTACAACTACAGTTTTAGAGTAGCTTTAACACCGCACCCCACAGAAGAAAATTGTTTGTTTAAAAATATATCAACCAAATCCAATGCAGACAACATGTCCTTTGTGTTAATTCATTCATTTGTAAATTATTTCATACAGATTTGAATTAAATACAAGACACTGCACTGCCTTACCTTGGCAATACACTGCGCTGCCTTGACAATAAGGGGTGTGTTGATTCTACCCTACCACCACTCGACCACACCCTCTTTCCTAACCGATGGAGATGAGATCCATGGTAGCAGTGCACCCTCTAGTGACAACCTAAAGGGCTACTGACTGTCAGTGCTACAAGTTATTTACCTCTGAGATTATGCTTACTGCAGATACCAGCACCCATACGGGAAAAGGATTATCAGAAACATATAGTTCTGTCTTCAAAAGGATTATAAGAAATATATAGTTCTGTCTTCAAACGGTTTTATAAGAAACAAATAGTTCTGTCTTCAAAAGGATTGTAAGATAAACTTATAGTTCTGTCTTCAGAAGGATTATAAGAAACATATAGTTCTGTCTTCAAAAGGATTATAAGAAATATATAGTTCTATCTTCAAAATGATTATAAGAAACATATAGTTCTGTCTACAAAAGGTTTTATCAGAATCATGTAGTTTCTACCTTCAGATCTCATAACCTTACTCATTTCATCCATGTTTTTTTTATATTATATGTTAGATTACTGGTTTATATTAGTATATGTTTGATTACTGGCTGTCCAGCCATATAAGGCAGATTACTTAGTACTTAGACTGGAAGTATATAAATACTTAGTTACTTTCCACCACTGGTAGTTGCACTGTGGTTGATAGAAGTCAAATATCTATGCTTACAAGCACACTTTAGAGCAGTGGTGACCATACCTCTTGATGCTGGCTTGGTACGGCAGGTCAGCCTATAGAAGTAGAGAGGCCGACCAGTAACCAAAAAGTTGCTGGTTCAATCCCAGGCACTGACAGGAGGGTGTACACAAGCGGTGTGCTGGGGACTGGAGCGTGGCTGATCTACAATGTATCATATGGTTATTTGGTCTACAGCGCTCTGCCATCCCTGCCAAAGTGCCCCTGAGCAAGGCAATGAAGCCTAAACTGCTCCAGGGGTGCTGTGCTGTGGTGGGTAACCCTGCACTCAGACCCCTCTGAAGAAATACATATGTGTAGCCTATGTGTAGCCTTTGTGTATCCAGGAATGATACATTTCAAGGGCCTGGTGTAAACTGACAATACAGTACACTCCAAAGACACTTCATGGATACACTGTCGAGATGTAACAGTTTTGACATTTTGAAACAAAGACCATGTGGCTTCCGCCAAAAAATGAAGGTCCCTTGTGTCACTAAACATTTTCTCTTTTCAGGAGAGCAGGTTATAAACAGCGAGTCACCATGACAACAGACAGGAGGCAGGAGGTGGAGAGATGCAGCAACATAGCATGAGCAGTACTGAACCAAACTCTTATCCATAGCAAGTGTGTGGTAAGTAAATAGTATTAGCAGTCTGGAGCCACCTGAACGCCCTGTAAACATCTGTCTAATGAATAATAGAGGAATAAAACAATAAATTAAAAAGATGTCTGCTTTTTCATTTTGTTATACAATATGTACCAAGTCATTAAAAACATGACACACACATGTAAAGTTAAACGTAAGTGACACTATAGCGTTGAGGAGGCTCTCACTCATGTGAATGCCTACTCATGAGTGAGGATGCTCTCACTCATGAATAGGCGTGCACAGTTTTTTCTTTCTCTACCCCTCCCAGAGACACACATACATACATATACATAATATGCACACACACATACACATGCATGCGCACACACACTTACACAGTGAGTGCTTTAAAAAGTGTATTAATGTTTTTGTTCCCTGAGTGATGACTGGATGAATGGTTCCATCCCATTCTGTGCTCAGCCAACCACGAGCAATGTTCACCAGCCAATGATGTATTGAGCCTCCCAGGAGGCTAGGTATGAGTAGATAGCTTCCAGACAACCTAAAGAATGTTGGTTAATGGGTGCTTCCTTCTTGGCAGTATGCTAGGATGTGAAATTATGCCCTAAGCCTCCTAGGCAGCCAAATAATACATATAGCTTCAAGGCAGTCTAAACAATTATAGTTACTATCAGATGCCTACTAAGCAGAAATGCAATAAAGGGGCAATCTGGCACACTGAGCCTTTCAGGCAGCCAAGTCTTAGAATGGAGCGGCCTTGAAGGCAGCGGCTGCCTTTGAGTCGTCAGTCGGGGAACAAAAGTCCCCTGTGCCTTATTGCAGTGTCCCCTTGGTGTGGAAATAGTCACTGGGCAAATATGCTTAGTTGCTGGCACTCCACTGATGGAGTTGCATGCATCCACATCCACACACACACATGCATGCACATGTCTGCTCCCCCCACCCTGTGCACCTGTGATAAGAATGAACAGCTGGAGTGCATTACGGTGTGACGGGCTGAGTAGACCTGGGCAGCTGGAGTGAGATCATAAGGAACACAAATCATCGCTTTGATGCAGAACATGAATCAGAATGGTATCAGAGTTTCTGTTGGCAAGCTTCCATTTTCATGGGACTAATTTTGAAGAACAGTAAATTGAAATAGAGTGACCCCAGGCTATTTACTGTTTACATTTAATGATACAGGGAACCTTAAATTAAATGATTTGCCACAACATAAAGGCAAGCTCATGTATGTTACATTGTTACCTCCACCAAGGCGAAGTTGCTGTGCACATTCATGATCCCATGAGGAAGAAACCTATTGACTATGGTGACCCCATGATCTTTCTTCTAGCACAAATTTTAAATGAGCACATCTCCTGACCCGTTTGTCATACAGTCACAAAATGTGCTGTGAATATTTATGACCCCACAAGGAAGAAATCTCATAATTTTGGTGACCTCATGACCTTTCCTCTTGCACCACCATCAGGCTAAACAATAAATTTTCAAATGAGCATATCTCCTGATCCGTTAGTCATACGGTCACAAAATTTGCTGTGAATATTCATGACCCCTCGAGGAAGAAATCTGTCAATGTTGGTAGCCCATGACCTTTCCTATAGTGCCACCATCA
>OMKL01140940.1:0-12562 GCA_900302295.1 Parasudis fraserbrunneri | reverse complement strand
AATAGAATAATTACAGTAAACGAAATGTGAATATATTTTTTAAAGAAAATAAAATACATGAAATAGAGTTATGAAAATCCAGCACACACATCCTAAACACTTTTTAAACATGTTTAAACATAGATTAGAAGATTTTTAACATTTGTAAATAAAACATCATATCAAATATAGCACAGGGCTACAGTTAGTAAGAGGGTGGGTGTGGGTGCCTTTACTCTATGACTAAATGACTAAAATAGTATTGTCTGTTTCAAGTTTTGATGCTTAAAAGCTTAGTGTCCCCATTGTCTTTGTTTTGTTGTCTTACAAAATGCACTTAAGTAAAAGTCATGTTACTGAAATCTTTTCTTTTGTCTTTTTTCATTTGACATTGAGGTAATCAAAAAGTAATTGAAAGTAACCAGATTATATTACTTTACATGTAACATTGCGATACTTAGAGTAAGTTACTGAATACATTTTTCAACAGGTCATTTGTAATTGTAACGCAATACATTTATAAAGTAACCCTCCCAACCCTGTGTCTCACTCATTCTAGATGAATTTACAACGTTTTACTGTGCAGCAAATGAGGGTGTAGGCTACTGGTATTTGACACGTGGTGATAAATACCAGTTGGAGTGAGCCCACTGTCATGGAAACAAGTGCATAAAATGTGTCTGAATGTCAGAGGGTGCAGGGCAAGGGAATGACACACTGAGTAATGGTGTGGAATTGGGGAGTGGATGGGTAGATTCCCGAAGGGAACCAAATGTTCCCAGTGTCCTGTAAAAACTCTCCTTTGCCCTCAGTTTCATAACCTTTATTCGTAGATTACACCACTGGAGATGTCAGGATTCAGCTGATTTATTGTCTCCACTGGTCACTTCAGATGTTCGCTGCACATCTCAGATGCAGGTTCATACAGTGACACGTTCCCCTGTAACCTGGCAAATGGCACAACAACACTGACGGGTGAATAAAGGATCTCTACAGTGGATGTGATTGTGTGCGTGTGCGTGCGTGCATGTGTGTGTGTGTGTTTGTGTGTATGTGAGTGCGAGAGAGGGAGACGATCAATAGAGGTATGGAACACATTAAATCACCATGTTGGAGGTAAAGCTGACTCATTGATTTCCAGCAGCAACCCATTCCATACAACACTGGCTGGTAGACAAAGTTAACAAGATCGAACCTCAGCCTCGGCAGCCTCACAGCAAACCCTATTAAATCTCCGGGGACATGGACTAGAACACGGGGTAGGAGCTAAGGGTAACGGGAGCACGGCGTTATGTAAGCTCGGAAAAAAGTGAGACGTTGAGCGCAGAGTCGGTGTCTAATTCCCTGGATGGATCCACAGATTGCGTCTCCGGGAGGCATCGGACAATCCATCGATCCAAAAAAAAAAAAAAAAAAAAAAAAGGTTACGAAACACTAGCAGGCAAGGTGCACGTTGTGGGGAAATGTCTCACTCTGACACGTGTCCAAATAAAGGGAAATTTACTGTATTTCTGGAATGCTGTGCACCCTTATATCACACACTTGTCTCCCATGAGCTACCCATTCCCAGGTATGTGAAATGAGTGATCGGGGTGGTTGAGAACTGATAGATATTTCAAAGTTCTTCAGTGTTGACCTGGGATTCATTTTCATTATAAACCAGGACTGTTATCATCATTCTGCTGAATTGGTGGCAGATGAATGGCCATCTATCTTAGAAACCCATTTTCTATGGGTTTCCATCACAGAAATAAAAACTGCTTTGTAAAAAAGAAAAGAAAAAGGAATCAGATACGTTGAATGTATAGCAGACAGGCCATGTAGCTGAGTGCTGCAAATGACAGTTCATTTAAGTCAGAAGTGGATGGAGAGCCATTTGGAGAAATATTAGTTCCTTGGCAAGAAGGCATGTGAAGATTTATCAAAGGTGTGAGTTACATGATGTACATCGCACAATGGACCTCTGCTCTAGATTAGCTATTGCACTAATCATATATTTCTTTCCTCTTTTCTTTCCGGAGTATAGGTACAAGGACTGGGTATGTAGCAGGGAGCATTTTTCAAAGTGCCGCTCTTGCTGTGAGTCAAGTGGCCCTCCCACACTTCAGACTGTTCTCTGGTGAGGTGCTGTGTTTGCTTGCGTTCACATGCACACAGAGATTACAATATGAAACGGGAGCCGTCTCCTCTCCCCGGAGGCTTGATTTCATCAATGGTACATGAACAGAAGATGAAATAAATGCCTGGGCGACTGGTAGGACCCCAGATTCTCCAAAGATGGATGCTAATGGAACATGCACACTAATGGAAGCTCAAATGGAGAGCTCAAACCAAACTGGGTCTGTACGAGGAGCATCTGGAAGATGAGTCATCCACTCAACATCATGAAAGAGACTGAGATGGGAGGAATGCAAACCGCTGACATTAGACTCGGACCAAACAAAACATCAAGATTGCCTGCAGCAGACAGCAAGTGTAAATGATCTTATCACTCTCCACACCAAGCACATTTTAGAACACCTCACTTCCCTCTTTTCCCTCATGAAGGTTTGTGCAAAATTTAATTAATATTTCACATTTTAAAATGACAGTTTGATTGGACACAAACTTAAATTTCATTCAGTCCATCCAAAAAGCACTTATTTTCTATTTTGAGATTGGCATAGTGTTTCTTTTTAGCACCATGCTTCATGCCCCCTCATTGACTTCCAGTAGCGTGCTTAGCATGTTGCTAACACATACTAACATTTTCTGCATCCAAATCTCAAAAACCAAACACTTGTGCAAGTGCTTGGGTGGGCTGAAATGACTCCCGGTGTGTGACCAGTCTGAATGGCTTCTTAATGAACTATATCCCTGAGCTCCTTTGAAACTAAGCCAGTGAAAGTCTCCTCTAAACTAGTGGCCATATCCCATCAGTGTTATATGTCCTCTGTCGCAAGGCTACTGTTCACTAGAATACTTGGGCATACTGCTTATCCGTTCATATTAGGCATAATTAGAGATGGAGAAGATTTAGTCTTGACTCATCTTTGGAGTGTGTGCTTTGATGCATAATTGTGTTTACTGGCTGGGGGAAAACAAGTCTTTCATCTCGAATAGATAAGGGGGTGATTTGTAGTCCACTTTGTGGCCAATTCAGTGGATTCTCAGGTCTGGTCTCCCTCGCCTCCCTCCCTCTCCTCTCCCGCTGATTAATGCTGATGCTTGCCTAAACTCTGTAGTTAAGATGAAGAAGGGCTGGTGATAATGGCTTTCCTCCCAGCTTGGTGGGTCTCTCCGTCTGGGGTAGACACAGATGTCAGAGTAAAGAGGGAGGGAAGGAGAGGGAGAGAGAAAAAAAAGGAAAGAGATAGAGAAGTCACAAGGAGCAGGCGTTTACTCTTGCAATACAAAGATGCAATAGTGACTTCTTCATTGCAGTGTCAAGCAAGTGAAATCAACATGGAATTTGCACTGGAAAACTGTCAACATTAGATGCCCATCTGCCCATCTGAAAGCACTGAAGATACATTTGAGATGCAGCTAAGCGCTGTGTGTACATTTTTTTCTATTCATAAATATGTAATAAACATTGTGTTTTGATTTGCTCCTATTCAAATGTTGGAAGTTGAGAGAGTATATAAGGGCTTGGGACATTATGATTGCTATTCCCAACCTGAATTATGTGTAATACTGTAGATTGCTGCAGCAAGTTTTGAGTTAAAGGTTATTTTATACAGTCAAGTTGAAAAGAAAAAAAAAGAAGAAAATTATTTGTACTGTATGCAAAGAACTGCATGGTTTTGACTTAGTACTTAATTTCAGGAGGTGCTGGAACACAGAGAGGGTACTGATCCTGTGGGTCAGGGGGAGAAAAAAAGTCATGGAACACATCAAAACCACAGTGCCTAGCACACAGACAACCCTAGAAACTAAAACTAAACAAGAATGACATCATGAACAACGCTATGTGCAGCGCAACGATAGGAAATATTGTTGCATCTTCTGACATGACAATGGAACCTAGTAGGCTACACATGCACTATTATGCCCACAACATGGGACTTACATGTTTTCATGGGCCAGACTCATTTCACCACACAGCACAAACAACCACTGGCTGTGGGGCTTACTGTAATAAGACAAAATATTTAGACACAAAAAAGTATTCATGTTAAACCACTCATTCATTGCTCAATCGATCATCAACACTAGCCTACTCAGAGAACGGCAATAAAATGCATGTGAATAGCTTTCTGTTCATTTGTCCAAAACAGCTCACAAAACAGCCATGGAGCCTTCGGCCACTTTCTGCTTTGTAACATTATTCCCAGGGTCTTGCGTAGACCTACTGTATGTCCTTTGATAATCCATGACCTGTTGCCAGCCTGTTGATTGTTCTAAAAGACTTTGGCCTGCAAGAATCCGACTGTCAACAAATACGACTGTCTTTTTGATGTTTTACCAGTTTTCCACTGTGTTGGTGAGAGTTGCCTAATTCATGCAGTCCACAATAGTTTACGCGCTCAAAACTCAAACACTGCATTCAGGGCAGGAGTCATTGCGTGACCTGGTTGACGTTTCTCAAGAATGTTTTTTTTTTTTTTTTTTTTTTTAATTCTGATTTAGATTGTGGCATGGAGCCAAAATAGTCTGCTATACTATGCCTACTTAAACAAGCGCAATGAGTAACTTGGGAAATAAAAGAATGACAGAACAGATAACATTAAACAACATTAAATTACACAAAATCTATTGACAGATTATGATAGTGACAGAAGAGGTGCTGGATCAAATAGGTGCCGGTCCCAAGAGGTCGTGGTTCTTGTTCCGGCATGATCCAGCACAAATTAAGCCTTGGTTTTGACCCTAACCTACACGAGACTAGAAGTGGAGTGGAGTGGAGTGAAGTGGGCATGGCTGTAAAGGTGAGACTCTTGTAGATCCATTGAGCTCATTGTCATTCAGATATCTTGAGGTGAAAAGTCAAGAGATTCCTTTGAAAATGACCGTGCTAGGTAAGCTAAGCTAAGGTAAGCTTTCCAGGTAAGATAGCATGACATGGTTGGTATCTATGGATTCCTCAAGGTCTCTAGATTCATATGATACCACTATATTTGCTCTAAAATGTAGCCTGCTACAGCCTCTGAAAGACAGTAATGTTGACCCATCTCGGTTTCATGGTCGACATGGAATGTTATGCCCCTTGGCTGACTACTCTGGAAGATGGCTGTATAAACATTGAACATTCACCCAAAAACTGGACAAGGCTACCAAAATGCAAAGGTGTGCATGCAAAAAAGTGTTTGTCACTCAACTATCGAGTGCACAATGACTCACTGAACCACAAGGCTATGGTTCGTTCATTTGAAAATGTGGATATCCAGTCATCACAAAATAGTCACCTCATTATCAGGGATTTGCCGACAAAGATCAAAAGAACCTTTCCAGGCTCTGTGTCTTGTCATACATAGAGCAGCATATGAACCTTTCCAGGCTCTGTGTCTTGTCACACATAGAGCAGCATATGAACCTTTCCAGGCTCTGTGTCTTGTCATACATAGAGCAGCAAATGAACCTTTCCAGGCTCTGTGTCTTGTCACACACAGAGCAGCATATTAACCTTTCCAGGCTCTGTGTCCCACACAGAGCAGCATTGAACTTTGCCAGGCTCTGTGTCTGGTCACACACAGAGCAGCATTGAACCTTGCCAGGCTCTGTGTCCCACAAATGTCTAAGATTTTAGACCATTAGGAATGAAGACCATGTAGACTCAACCACACGTACAATTACGTTGGAATAACAAGTACGTTTGTGGTTAAATCTATACAGTCCTCATTCAGTGCAGGCCAGCAATGAGGAGCTTGTAGAGTCTACCATTGAATTATGTGCTAATTCCAACATAATTGTATGTGGTTGAGTCAACTCTGTCCTTATCAAACAAGACCCAGAGTCTAATAACGGCATGGCTTCCCTGTGCAATCTTTAACTAGGACAAGTGTCATGGATGCTAAGCTTTCTCGCATAAACTGCAGCCTGTTACTAACGTTGCTAACGTAGACAATGTTGCAAACCTACGTAGCTAACGTTGAAAACGTAGATAACGTTGCTAACATACATTGCTGACGTTGCTAGTGGTAGCTTGCTAACATTGATAACATTAGCTTGGCTAACGTATGTTGATAACGTTTCTAATGTGGGGTCCTGAGATGGCTAGCGATAGCTCTGTGCTGACATGTGCGGATGTGTGATTGACGTTGCGAAGCGGCATGAGCTGTATGCACATAGTAGTGTGCTGTGAGCTGTGATTGGTCTACTTTCGTGGGGACAGACAGACAGACCCTGTTCTAGACGGCTAGGCCCCTTCGGCGCCACGCTGTAAAGACATACACAATTCATTTTTAAAGGTACATTTAATGTTGTAGAATTATGACATGGCTAACTTTTCTCTATCTTACCAAAACATTAATTCACAGAAATGCAAATTGCCCCGCCAGTGTATTGCAATCACATTCTGTTGCAAAGACGCTCCCCAAGATCAAAAGGTGCGAACAATATCAATTATTACCATTGTAACATCATTATTTATGCAATGAAAATTGCCCTGATGAATTATGTTGTGATTTCCATTCTCATTTGATCCAAAAGCCGGAGAGCAGTTAGTTGAAAGCTGCAGAAGATGGAAAATGAGAATTGAAAGATGAAGGTGGAAAAACAAGTCTCTTTGGAAAGGCTTTATGCAGAGGGAATGCCAGTAAGAGGAACAGCTTTGATCAGTGCACCATGAAATCTAAGAGTTTAGACACAAGTAGAGTCCTCTGTCTTTGCTTTGGAAGACAGTGGATGTGAGGGAAGCCACGGCACCTTCCAGCTAATCATTTCTTTGCAAACAAATAATGAGTAGGGTCAGAGGAAGGATAGGGGAATTAATGAGACAGCGACTATGGCAATGATCACGCTGCCGTCATTTCCGGTAAACTCTGGCTTCCGAGATGTCCGTGTTTTCCCTCTCCAGAGCCTCTCGCAGTTCCAAGCATGTCAGCTCACATCAAAGGAACGCTGTCTCTAATTGTCTACAGCCAATAGCTGTTGCCTCTGCCCATCGCTCTTCCCCTGTCTCAGTTGTCAAGCCTGATGGAGAAAAATCACGTCACTTCAAAACCACTGTGTCTGTATGCTGTGAGTTCTTTGTGGTTTGCAATGCCACGCCATCACTTGAGGAAGCCATGCGTGAAATCCATCGACACTATCTAAAAGGCCATGTAGCTGTGATGTTGCTAGGAGATGAAGATTGGGACAAGTGTGTCGATATTGCCTAATGAAGTTGAATGGCCGCTATCATTGTGAGCACTGCGGAGCTAAAAGGCCACTCTAAGTCATGTTTACTTAATTCTCCCATTACTTCAATGCTATTACATAAGTGGATCCAAGTCCTTGGATAATTCCTTTTTTCTTTTTTTTCTTTTGTAAAATCTACATGGCTGATTTGTTGGGGACGTACAATGTCAGCAACATGGTGTCTTGATAAAGACAGACATCCAATGGTGTCAATTGATTAGACCACACTCAAGCATTCGACAGAGCAGACAGCCTGTCATTATCTTAAGAGCCATGATGACTCTCTCATCAATGAAATTAACTCAAGTGGATTTGAATCGTTTTACCTAAGCCAAAACAGTTCCTATTTCAAGACTAAGAAAAAACAATGAAGACGGAATTCTAGCTCTGAGTTGCTGGAACCAGGGATAAAAAGAAAAGAGATTGACAGGTTGAAATATCAAGACAGAAAGGGAAAAATGAACCAATAAAAACGAAATGACACCATGGTTATCCCCGGCCGCTCAGTATAGTAGAGATGTAGAGAGATGCTATGCAGGATGTAGAGAGGCTTTTGCCCAGAGCTACGGCCACACTAGCAACAAGACTCACATAAATAAATATGTACATGCATGAACCCTTAAATTCATGCATAGAAATGCAATCTACAGGTAATCCAACACATACGCTCTCTCTCTCTCACACACACACACACACACACACACACACTATCTGTCAATGTTGCAGGTGTAATAACAATGATTAATGGTGACTGGCATTATCAGGGATCTACCTGCGTCCCAGGGACTGAGAAACAAATTGACTGCTTCCAGTCATGGGCCTAGTGAACTGGAAGATGAGAACAGCCCCATGAATGCATGCCTGGGAAAGAAGGGAGGGATTTAAAGGAGGGAGGATTGTTTCAAATCAGCAGAAAAGAAATTGAGTGGCAATTCATCCTCGACTTGACAATAAAGAGTGTAAGGAGACCCTGCGTGGCTGCAGCTCATATTTACCCCTCGCACGCTGCGCCTCACACACTGAGTTACAGTGGTGTGTCGTGTGAACGTATCATGAGGAACATTATTGCTTATAGTGGAACCCCTTTATCTTCAAACTCTACTGTGGTCAGAGGCATATGAAGTTAGGCTTGCAGTTCTGTACTTTATGTGAGCATCAGTTACATACAGTAATTGCTTGTCAATGGACCTTAATAAGAATACATTAAAATAAATTAATCATTTCTAATGATAAAATGGTTATATGTTTTGAAGCCCCTCCACCCCCCCCCATGCCCACACACACACACCTTCCCACCTATGCATCAAATGAGAACTTTCATCTCCTTCAATTGTCCTCACATGAAAACAGCTGAATGGGCAAAAGCACTGAAAAAGGCATTACTCTCCTCCTGCGTACATATACCTCATTCATATGTGAGGCACACTGGCTACAGATGGGCCTCTTTCTACAGTTTTCCTGGTAAACAGTTCTTGTAGTACTCCTGTTTCTCCTCTCTCTACCCAATATTGCAGGTAAAGTCTGTCAGCTATATAAAGCATGAAAGGATCAGACAGCTACCCTGATCTCAAAAATGCTCGCCCCATCGGTCTGCCATAATCTCTGTCTACCATATCTCAATAAATCAAAAAATACAATAGAATAGAATGCATTATGTGGTAGGGAAAGCAAGAGGATATAATAAGACATTGTTAATGCCTAATCCTGAAAAGTAGTTTAGGTGTTTATGGTGTGTTCACAAGGATTGCCTGGGCAACTGCAGCCGAGAACCGTTCTATTCTTGTTATGTGTCAGTAGGGTAGGAAAATATCTTGAGGTAGCACATAGTGGTCAACAGGGCATACTCTGCCTCCATGAGTTAATTGAGTGTGAAAAGACATGAATAAGACTTGGAGCCTTTGGTTTCAACTGGGGAAAAAGAAGTGTGGGAGAGGTGTGATTACAGATTGAACTTTAACTTCGACAGATGGGATTAGTGACTGCAATATTGCTTTGTGCCTTATAACATTGTACCACACCATGTGGTTAGATCTTACCTGGAGATATCACGTTAAGTGCAGTGTGTGTGGCACTGTATCATATATAGCTAAGAGCTGTGTGTCAGCGCCCACTCGGTCATGAAATGAAAAGGCACCGGTGTCTCGCAAAATAACACATATGGCATCAAGACACCTAGGAGTTATTTTTCAATGCTTTTAGTAATGGCTCAGACTGAAAAGAAAGTCAAACAAGTATCATTTGAAATCAGGCAACTATTGTACAAAGATTAAGACCTGGCACCTTCTGAGAAGGTCAAGGGGAAGCCCATATTTGTAGTGAATATATAATGGAATAGCGGGGACACAGACATTATCAGCAGACACAATCTCTCCATATTCAAAATAGTCTACCCGACACTCCCCATTCTGCTGCGAAATGTTTCCCTTGATCCTCATAACTTTTCATAGGCCTCATAGATATAATCTTGGGAATAATGCAGGAATTAGTATGGCTGTCACAATGAAAGAAGCTCGGGAGGAATGTCATATCCACCAACGGAATTAAAGGCAATTTTTCCACTCTTTCTGTCGATGCTCACCTGCACACAAGGCTCCATTCCCGCCCTCCATTCTATTCAGTGGTTCCCTGCAGGGGTTTTGTGTTGCGCACCCACAGTCTGATAGCCTATTTTGCCCGCAGATAGATTAGCAAAGCTTATTATTCCATTATACCATCAAATTGAATGCCGGAGAACTTCATTTTCCAAAGCGAAGGTGACGCGGAGGTACAGTACAAATGTCTCTGTGTGGAGAAAGCGCTGGATCAAAAGGCACTCGTTGATTGATGTGTCAAAGAGAGACAGCATGAGTGTATTTCAATCACACCCCTGAGCAATGATGGCGAAGATGGAGCCTACAGAAATGATCATATTAAAGAATTGGAGGCCATCCATGTACACAATGTGGGGATCAAACTTCAGCTTTCATTCAACGCAGAAAGAAACACTCACTAGTTTTATCTGCACTGCAAATAAAAGCATCTACAAAGTATTTAAGAACCTAAAATAGGTCACCGTACAGTTGATGATACAGAAAATATGACAACTACTGGAACCATGATGTATAGGCAGGACTCAGGCCAACTTACACTGAATTCAACATGTTATAGTACTAGAATAGCAAATTACAGTATACAGTCTCACCTTAGTGGAGGATGCTGATTGCCTTGCAAATGGTAGACTATAGATACAGAATATACCATATCTGAAGCCCGAATTCTCAGAAATGCACCTACCAGTGTAAGATAGATTCTGTGAGACGATGCCTCCATATTATTATAATGCATAATAAATAAGAATGGACATGTAAGCCCTCTTGCAGTGCTGCAGTCTCCAACATCAACCTTCAGCAGTGCCCCTTAATCTGATAAGGTGGCCCTTCTAGAGCTCCCCGAAATAGACAACATAACCGCGTATTATCAAATTGCTCCTAACAGACTCGTCCTCGTGAGCAGCCGTAGAGCCTGAGCGTCTCCCAGTCTGGCTCTTGTTCTGGCTTCTTATTGTTGGGCAGAAATTCCTGCTGAGTGGGGTGATCTACAAAGATTATTGTAACTTACAGGTTCTCCATTTGGACAAAATGAGATCATTTTGAAAACAAATTCTACCCATTCTTCTTCTTCTTCTTCTTCTTCTTCTTCTTCTTCTAATATCCAGCAGGATTTGACAAAACAGTGAACCAATGGGCTTCATTGCATCATTACATTAGATGAGACAGAACCCTGGTTTGCCTGCTTTTTATACCCATTATGATGGTCAGATTTGTATTCAGGATCAAAGCTGGGGCAGGATGATTTTTGATATGCCATTATCTGGCCGCAGAGGGGGGAGCATTATGAGATCAACCATAGGATCCATATGTAGTTCCAACCTCTTAGGCTAGCTTTACATGGTGAAATTGTAACGCAACTAGTTGCAGGTTGCAAATTGCATGAAACATAATTTCCATGCAACTAGACAGTTACACAAATTATTGCGCTAACATTTACATTAGCTATCTAGATTGGTATTATTTTGAAATACTATACAGCTGGAAAGGTGCCTGACTGACTGATGTCCCGCAAGCCACAATTACATTGAATAAGCACGTTATTTGCCTTCACCACCATAAAAGCTGCTTAACAACCACCTGTCACTTGACTGGTGCCAATGAAAATGAGCCTGCAAGCTACATTTATGCTAGGAAGCTTTTCTGTCAATAATGTTGCCTATGGTTGACAAACAGGAATATATGATCTGACAGTATGTTTGACAACAAGACTGGTTAGCTATCCAGACATCTCATTGTCCCTAAATCAATAACTTTTTCATAAACAAATATGCAAATAAGCCATGCGTTTATTGTTTATCCAAGTCACATGCTGCTGATATTGGTTTGGTGAAACACTTTGTGATTATGTCAAACTAAATAAATATGAAAATATTTGTCCAACAGAATACTACATTCATAAATCAAATCACAGCAGTGAAAGTGCTGTGATACAGTTGATAGTTGATACCAAGTGCATCACATCAGCTGCCTGCTAACATTAGCTAGATCAGCTGATGCAAACAGATGCGAATAGTTAGGTGGATACATTGTAATGTTGTGACAGTGTAGCATTAAACTGTCTGGTCCAAAACCCCTTGTCACTGCTGTCATCTACCGTCCCCCAAACCAAACCCCTCATTTCCCTCTGACCTATCGGAATTCCTAACCCAGCTCTGTGCCATATCTTCATCTATTTTTCTACTCGGTGACTTCAACATCCATGTCGACTCTCCTGACTGCAAAACTACAATAGAACTATTGGACATTTTACACTATTTCAACATCACCCAACACATTGATTTCCCCACCCACAGAAAAGGACACACACTGGACCTGGTCTGCACCTCTGGGATCACCATTCGCAACCTCACCAGCACTGACCTCACAGTCTCCGACCATCTGGCTATCACCCTGGACATTGTCATTCCACTGCCCCCTTGTCAAACAGGAACGCACCATCACATTCCGTAATCTCAACTCCATAAACTCCTCCTCCCTCTCTTCCATCTTGGCCGACACAATCTCCGACCCTGCCCTCACTCCAAATGTCACTACCTAGTCACTAACTACAATGCTGCACTCTCCTCCTGTCTTGAAGAAATTGCCCCCACAAAAACCAAATCCGTCTCCTTCACTCACTCCGCCCCCTGGTACACCGATCAACTCCGCCAACTCAAAGCCAAGGGCCACCAACT
>OMKL01140936.1:0-16331 GCA_900302295.1 Parasudis fraserbrunneri | reverse complement strand
GACAACTGCCTGGGCTAGTGACAGGTTGAAAATGTCAATGAGGACCTCGGTCAGCTGCTCAGCGCAGTTCCTGAGCACACGACCGGGGATGCCGTCAGGGCCAGCTGCCTTGCATGCATTAGTCCTGCTCAGTATGGTACACACCTCGTTGGGGGAGAGGGTGAGGGGTTGAAGGTCGGCAGAGAGAGCAGCCTTGATGGGCGTAGAAGTTGTTGAGCTCCCCTGGGAGGGAGGGGTCGGTGGTGGTGGGGGAGTTGCTGATGGGTTTATAATCCGTAATGGCGTGGATGCCCTGCCACATGCGTCGGGGGTCAGAGTTGTTTAAGTGGTCTTCGACCCTTAGTTTGTGGCTGTGCTTGGTCTGTCTGATGCCCTTATTCAGATTAGCCCTGGCTGAACAGTAGGCCTGCCTGTCACCAGATCTGAAAGCGGTGTCACGCACCTTTAGCAGTTGACGTACCACTCTGTTCATCCACGGCTTCTGGTTAGGGAATGTAGTAATCTGTTTGACGGTGGTCACACTGTCGATGCTGGAGTTGATGTAGTCCACAACGGAGGAGGTGTAGAGGTCAATGTCTGTATGGGAGTCTAGGGTGGACTGGGTGGCAAACGAGCTCCAGTCCGTGTTGAAACCGGTTCTGCAGCTCAGAGTCTGTCCCCTCAGGCCACACCTTAATTGTCCTGACTGATGGCTTCACACGTTTGATGAGTGAAGTGTACTTGGGAATTAGGAACAAAGAAACGTTGTCAGATTGTCCCAGGTGGGGGAGGCGAATGGCTCTGTAAGCCTCAGGAATGTTGGTGTAGACATGGCCCAATGTGTTGTTTCTTCTTGTGGGACAGGAAACATGCTGGTGAAATTTAGGGAGTACAGTCTTTAGGTTGGAGTGGTTGAAATCTCCAGCGGCAATGAAGGCTGCCTCTGGGTGATTGTTCTGCTGTTTACTAATTCTAGCATGGAGCTCCTTCATTGCTATTGAATTGAATTGAATTGAATTGAATTGAAATACTTTATTATCCCGTAGGGAAATTCGGTGCACAGTTTGCTCACATAGATCACGAATCACATGAATCACATACATCACTTAAGTCACATATATCGCACATATATCGCACACCATTAAGTAATACTGCAACAAGTGTTGCAGGTAAAAAATAAAATAAAGAAATAAGCTAGCTTAGCATTAGCATCAGGGGGGATATAGGCCGCAATCACTATGGCAGCTGTAAACTCTCTAGGTTGGTAGAGAGGTCTACATCTAAACATAAGATATTCCACATCCGCCACACAATGACTCTCAATGGTGGTACTGTCCATGCACCATGTTTTGTTCACATAAATACGCAGACCCCCACCGCTTTTCACTTTCATTATTCAATTCAAATTCGTTCACAATTGTATCTTATGGAATAATACCTATATCCTGCACAGAAACAAAACATTATTTTTACATAATTGGATTGACAAAAACATGGACTGTAAATCAGCTAATTAATAAGGGTGATATTATGCATAATTATGAGGAATTTATAGAGAAATATAATGTTCCTGTCATGCACAGAGTTTGAAATGGTAGTTAATGCAACACCTTTTGGTATTAGGTCCTTGTCCCAAGACAATCAGTGGTGTGTCTGTTTTCAATAAAAAAGTGTAATAATTCTCTTATTAAAGATTCTTCTGAGTCAATTACTACACCCATTATAAAACACAAGTGGGATTGTTTAGATTTAAAAAAAAAACAACAACAAAAAAACCAATGGAACATGATATTTTCTTTATCTTATAAGTATGTAATCCCCAACAAGGTCAAAGAGCTTTTATTTTAAATTGTACACAGATACTACCGTTAATACTAAGATTTGTAGGTTTTTTTCCACTGTAAGTAACAAATGTTATTTTGTGAGTGTATGGAGGAAACATTGGAACATGTATTTTCTGAATGTATTATTTTGGGTGGATTTACAAAGGGACTTTGCATGTAATTTTGGCAAAAAGTTTAAATTTAAGAAGAATGATTATGATTATGATATTATTCATCTCTGATAACCCAATGTTTTCCGATGATGAAAAATATATAATTAACCTGATAATTATTCTATGCAAATATTATATACATAAGATGAAATGGTAAAAAAAAAATGCCCCTCTTACAATGTTTTTAAGTCACAGACTTGAGCAAGTATTTTGAAACAATTTCCAAGTTGAAAAACAAGAATAACAAACTTAAAAAAAGTTTTGATTTTATGTATTAGAAATGAAGAATGTATTTGTATCTTAATTTTATTTTTATTTCATAGCCACATATTTGTTTTGAATATGAATGTGAATTAAAATGACTTAATAAAATAAAATAAAAATACAATTATTTTGCTTGCCCCTCCTCCACCCAGTGCGTGCGTACAAACTGTAACTCTGTAGGCGTTGGTCTACTCTCCATTCTTGAGAATGCACTTAATGAGTATTCATTAATTTTTATTATCTAAGCCGAAGGCATGTTACAGACTTGATAATGGCGCTAACACCAATTCAGATTTGTTTGATTGAAGAACGCGGTTTTATATAGTTCAATGCAAACAACCGATTGGGTCACAGAATTCTACTTCCAGGTCATTGTTAGAGAAAACATAAAGCTGACAAATGTATCTCTTTTGAGTTATTTGAATAGGTACCAATTAAATACAAAACCGTTTTATTTATAAACATAATAAAGAAAAAATATGTAACTATTTATTGTTGGTTTTTTCCCTTCATGATTAAAATGCGCACTTGCGCAGTATTGCTTCCTGTCCCCTCCCCCCCCTTCCTGTCTCAGAACGAAAGAAGAAGCGAGCGAACGTGTAACAATAATACCTCGAGGCAAGATTGTGAAAATCAGATAGGATTAGCAAATGTTTGCGTTTGTGTCGTTATTTTAGCCACCATACCTCGTAAGTAACTTAGTACAACTTATTTCACCGTATATCTGTGGTATTCAGCTAGCGTAGCTAAATTCGTTTAGCGTTAGGTCGTCCAGCTCGGCTTCATAATCATGAGTTACGGTAGGCCTCCGCCCGATGTTGAGGGCATGACTTCACTGAAAGTGGACAACCTGACCTACCGAACATCGCCTGAAACTCTGCGACGTGTATTCGAAAAGTACGGTAGGGTAGGAGATGTGTACATCCCCCGAGATCGGTACACGAAGGAAAGCAGGGGATTCGCTTTTGTGCGATTCCACGACAAACGGGACGCCGAAGATGCGATGGACGCCATGGACGGTGCCCTGTTGGATGGGCGCGAACTGCGGGTCCAGATGGCCCGTTACGGGCGACCCCCGGATTCTCACCATGGTGGTGGACGGCGTGGGGGACCACCCCGGAGGTACGGGGGTTATGGTCGTCGAAGCAGAAGGTGAGGGTAGTAGACCGCATGGTCTAAGTTAGGTGTTGCTGCTTTCAGCTCACGGAAGTTAGCAGATGGCCCCTTATTGCAGATTAGACTATTGCAGATCCTTACAGTACTTATTCTAGTGGTGGCTAATGGACTCATTGGCGTCCTTAATATTGTAGCTGTAGTATTAAAGGTTTAGTAATATGTTTTATGTCCCAGATTAGCCCACAGCTGTCGATACGATTCAACTGCGGCCTTCAACTCATTAACTCGGCGCCAGTTGTTTTTAGATAGTAGATGGTAACTCAACCCACTGAATGTATTCAGCTATTCCCCCAGCCCGAGACGTCGGAGACGCAGCCGGTCCCGCAGCAGAAGCCGCTCTCGTTCCCGGAGCCGCTCCCGTTACAGCAGATCAAGATCTCGTTCCTACAGCCGGTCCAAGTCCCGCTCTCCCCAGAGGAAGAAGACAAAGTCTCCATCTAGGTCCCGCTCCAGGTCCAAGTCTCGGTCCAGGAGCCGCACTCCTCAATCAAACAGAGGTTCGAGGTCAAGATCTAAAAGCCAGCCCAAGTCACCGGGAGAAAATGGAGGCGAATCACCATAGGACGTCAATAACAGGGTAAATTGGCGCAAAAGTGATCGAAAGTAATGCATCTATTGAGTTTGAGTTGAAGTGTGATGCATGGGGGTTTGTATTGATTTTTCAGGAATGACTTCGTAACTTTTTCTCCTTTTCCCAGGGTGATTTTTTTTAAGAGGTTGGGATACAGGAGGGATTGTCTTTAAGATTGACATATTGGCTAATGTAAAAAAAAAAAAAAAAAATTTGCATTCATCATTACGATTTGTCATACGCAGTGTAAGGCAGGTTAATTTTCAGTTAATATCAAGCTAAGTATTTGAAAAAAACGGTTTTGATGGTAAACCAAAATCTGGAATTCTCTCCTCCCAAGCTGCGGAATCCTGTTTGCAAAAGTGGAGTTTGGAGTTTGAGCTGAGGCAGTATGAGCAGTTAGAAGGGGTGTGAGAGCTGCCCAGGGGCCGCCTGCTGCTGTTGAGGGTTGCTATGGAGCAGGTTGGAGGCAGTCAGTGTTGGGGTTGGTGTTAAGGTACGTCTTGTCTGCCCGACATTGGACAGAAACTTGACTGTCATCCAAGTTTCATCCCCAGAGTGAGGGGGTGACAGTACTTGAGGGGAACCAAGGTTTGTCCAACTCAAACTGTGTCAATTTCAGTTTTTTTGTCCCTCTTTTTTTTTTTTTTTTTCTCCCCTGTTCAACTTTTTTTTTTGTATAATGACGAATTTGAAATCAGACACGGGATTTATCATTGAGGCCTACCGTTGTGGGTTATTGATGAGCACATTTAAATTGTGAGTGGGGGTTGTAAAACATTGACACATTACCAGAGGTTTAAAAAAGAAAAAATATTTGTTTAGACTGTAGTGTTTTGTTTTTCTAAGTGTTGTATTTTTGACATTTTCCAGATGGAAGACTTTCAGGACGTGATGTTGAAGTCGAAGACTTCAAGCAGTGGACCCCGCCCAAGCAATGATTTCCTGGTCTGAAAGGTTACTATTGTATCTTGTTAAGAATGCCTTGGTCTCTCTTGTATTTTATTTGCCTAGAAGAGGCTTGACTTCTGTGCTGTGATACTGGTTTATTTCTTTATTTTTTCTCATGGGCTCTTGACCTAAAAAAAAAAAAAAAATCCTGGGTTCTTTGTTTTTATTATGGAGGGTAACATGGAGCCATATCCAATTTTCTGACCTAGCCTTTTAACTGTTTTGAGATTTCATTTGAAATGTATCAGGTCAGTGAAAGGCCATCACATATTTTAAGGTATAACATTTTTACACATCAAATTTTCTTTAAATTTTACAAAACTAGGCACTCATTTACTAGCCTGTTGGCTGTGTCAGTCTTTTTTTTTTTTCCATTGTGACTCTAATCTTCCTCCTTGTATTTTTTTTTTTTTTGTGCACTAGGCGCAGTTGTGTAGCAGTTGAGTATTGCTGGTTAGCTGTTAAGGTGGAGTGTTGCTCTGCTGAGTGCTTGGATCTTTCCAGTATTCTCCAGATTGTTCTCCAGAATGCTCCTGTGCCTACCATGGGCATGGCTACTGCAGTGTCCCCCGCTTTAGGATGAATTTTTCCATATGGTAATTTGGATGTCATTTTTTTTGTTCTTATTATTCTACCAGAACAAATGGATTATGTCATGCCTAATTTGCATTCCTTTCCCCTGTTAAGATTCTGTATTTAGACCACTGTGAAAGACCATATTAAAGATTTGTTGTTTTGTCTAAAGGCCTCATGTTTCATTACTCCGTGTCTGACACACTCAGGCATCATGCCAACACAAATGCTTGAAATGACTCACATGGACAAAGTGTACATATTTATTTAAAGGCATTTTGTACAAGTACCATTTGGGCCTCAGGGCTATTGACATTATTGAAGACAGGTGTGCATAAACATAAAAATGGTATTAATTCCAAAAGAAGGCATTTTTTTTTTTATTATCCACTGTTAGTCCTCAGTGTGATTATCATCATTTGTACAGTATGGCTACCTGGTAGGGTTGATCCAGCCAGCTCTGCTTTGTTGGCATGGAATGTTTCCAGTGGAATGTCAACACACCTCAAATTCCATTTGTGGAGCAATGCTTCAATCGACCAGTCAGCACTGAAATACAAATTAAAATATTGATTAATTAAAACCCAATTAAAATGATAAATGTCATGCTCACCAAGCCATTTGTAGCTCTTGAAAGAAAGTCTACCTTCTTTCTTGGTATGTTGTCCAGAACTGGGCTTGTGGATTTTTCCGCAGTAGAAATGCAATGGTCACAAGAACATTCTCAAAATCTGAAATGGGTGCACATTTTTAAGTTATTTATCTGCAATGTAAGTTAATATGGTTTTAAAACCACTGTACACCAACTACAGTTGATGTTGCAGTGGAGATTTACCTTCTGGCTCATAGAAAACATCTGATCCCAGGATGATGTCCAAAGCAGGAAGGAGTACAAGATCTGGAGAGACTTCTCCCCAGGTTAGCCCTATAGTACGCACATCAGGCAAACTGTTGGCAGCACAGCTGCGCCTGCAGTTCTCCAAACAAATTGGAAGCTCTGCACTGTCGGATAAGATAACCTGTGCCCCACACTTGGCAGCAACCACGCCTGGTAGACTCACACCTGCACCAAGCTGTGAACAAATATCAAAGTGTCAAATGTTCATCAGTCATTTCCAAGATGGGAGTTGGATTTTCTCAATGTCATCACGTGAATGGGGATGTGTTTCATACCTCCAGTACTGTCCTCTGCTGAAGCTCCCCCCTGTGTGTCCAAACAAACTGTGCCAGCACCACTGCACAAGGCCAAACATACATGCCATATTGTGGATCAAGGACCTGCAACATGAGAGAATGTTATGACACAAATCATCTAGTCATGAAATAGTTTATGAAAGCCACGGATACAACTTGTAGCTATCATGTCATGCAGTCATAAATTGTGACCAGTTTCACATAAAGGAATGCAACAACTATTTACAGTAGCTATATATGTCAGAAAATGTAAGAAACCTCAGGTATGGAGACAGTCAGCCGTGTGTTCTCGTTTTGCTCAAATGTGAATACTTTATGAATGATAATAAATTGTCCACCTCTACAGTGGTCCATAGTGCGTAGTTATATTTTAATTCGGTTCTGTGGCTACTCAACCCAGCTAACCATGCTTGCGTCTTCTTTTCGCCTCCAAAATGAAAATAAGAGGGACATGAAGGGAAGCCAATGAGATGTGGATAGGCATCTGGCGGGAAGGCGTATTCTATATTCCAGCCAGTCGACGGTGCGCTCTCAAATATCTGTGGCCAATTACCTTTCTATTGGTACTAGGGTGGCGGGTGTTATGGCTGATCATTTGCATTGTTTGGTTGCAATTGCATTGTCAGCCGGCTAACTAGCTGCTGATGCGAGTTAGCTAGCTGTTCGTCAAAATTTCTTGACTGGGCAGGTGTAACAGTGTGTTCAAACTTATTGATTATAGACTTAATTTATCAACACAGTAAGCTACTTTTGAAATAGTTGTCTTTTCAACTGGCTAACACCAGCCTATCAGAACAACGCATCTAACGTTAGCCTGCTAGCAAACCCGTGCAGGCTAGCGAATGTGTTTCTACATACACCAGTTTACCTAGCTATATAGCTAACGTTAGCTAACCCCAGCAGAATAACAACGTAACTCATATTTCTTAATCGGAGGAATGAATCATAAGAGTAAGAAGAGGATTAAAGAGGCAAAGCGGAGCGCCAGACCCGAGTTGAAGGATTCAATAGACTGGATAAAACATGATTATTGTGAGACTTTCGACGTGTCACATCGGACAGTAAAGGTAACTGTCAGTCTTAGCATGCTAAGCTAGCTGCTACTAGCTAACACGCTTCACGTTACAAAATCAAGCAGTGCAGCTGGTCACGTAGGCAACACGCTTGCAACACATTCAGCGGTTCTTGAACTGGGTTCTTCTGTTTTGTCAGAAATGTTAGCTAACGTTAATCATAATATCAATCAACACTAACCACTCTTAATTACGAAATAGTCTGCCAATTTACTAACGTCAACCTTACCCTCATGTTGAAAAGTTCGTGTTTATTTTAGCTAAGAACAGACTTATGCTTCGGTCAGTTGTACCTACTTAATATTATGTCAAATACCTTTAAACAAACAAATAATACAACAGTAATATATATTGTTAGTAGCACTTGACCCCAAACAGACCTACGCAATGTTATCGACTTGCATTGCCACAGTTTTGGTCGGTCAATTATGAGCAGAAAAGGCTTGTTATGGCTGCTTCAGGCCTTTTTCCGGACTTGCGACTCACTTGGGGAGCTGCCAAGCGGATCAGCAGGAGAAGATTTGATATTGTCACAAGAGGCACCTCTGTGGGGCCTGGGTGGCTAAGAATATACTTTGCATTTCAAGCCTAGGGAGTTAAGAAATCCCCTATAACGTTAGGCCAACCACTCAACACCATGAGTCATTCTCTTATTTAATAAGTATGGGTGTGCCTCGAGTTTGAAATGAGCGTTGAACAGTTTATCAACCTACTATAATGCATTCCTTCAAGGCAAAATAATACCTCTCTCTAAACCACACACACCTGTTGGGTTTGTGTATTATATGCTGTGTTAACAGGACAACATTGAACGTGTGGATGCCCTGCGTCTCAGCCCTGAGGAATTCATCCAGCGCTTTGAGAGGCCCTACAAACCTGTCGTGCTGCTCAACTGCCAGGAGAGCTGGCCTGCCCGGGAGAAATGGACTATGGAGCGCCTGAAGCGCAAGTACCGCAACCAGAAATTCAAGTGCGGGGAGGACAACGATGGCTACTCCGTGAAGATGAAGATGAAGTACTACGTGGAGTACCTGGAGTCAACGCGAGATGACAGTCCACTCTACATCTTTGACAGCAGCTACGGTGAGCACGCCAAGCGCCGCAAGCTGCTGGACGACTACCAGGTGCCCGTCTTCTTCAGGGATGACCTGTTCCAGTTCGCAGGGGAAAAACGCAGACCACCCTACAGGTTAGGGCTTGCTACGTAACTCTGGCAAATTAACTCAGCATACAGCTGTTGGTATCATTACAAGCAATAGAGCAGAATTCTGTGGCTGACTTTAAATTCTGCCAATTTTTTGAGAAAGTGTTTTTTTGTGTGTTTTGTGTAAATCGTAAAATTCCTATTCTCTCCTATCTGCTTTCGCACCTCTTCAATCGCAGATGGTTTGTAATGGGCCCATCCCGCTCCGGCACGGGAATCCACATTGACCCACTGGGCACAAGTGCCTGGAATGCCCTGGTACAGGGGCACAAGCGCTGGTGCCTTTTTCCCACCCACACACCTCGGGAGCTGATCAAGGTGACCAGGGAGGATGGGGGCAACCAGCAGGATGAGGCCATCACCTGGTTCAATGTGGTATACCCACGCACCCAGCAACCCACCTGGCCCGCTGAGTTCAGACCCCTGGAGGTCCTCCAACGACCCGGGGAGACTGTCTTTGTCCCTGGTCAGTAAGGAGGCCTTTCTTTCGTTTCTGTCTTTTCAAAAGGAGACGGGAGGAAGGTTGAGAGTAGAGTGGGGGAGACGGAACAGAGAAGGATTCTCGCAGGATTCAATCTTAGTGTGTGATATGTGTGGTTGCAGAAGCGGGGGTCTTAACCACTACATCTCTAGTAGCCATTCCATTATTGTGCTACATATTTCTCTTCTTGAGGAATTTGTGTTATTTGGGAAATTATCAAGTTTGAAGAATGTATTGTATATTCAAAACATTTCACATTTACTGCAGTGGGTAGATGGAGGCAGAACTTGGAAACACTTTGGGTCACTGAAAAGGGAGTGTGGTAAATACATCTGCAATGCTGAGCACAGCTCAGGAGTGTCTGATCACTGTTAGCCTCAAGCTCATTGAGTTTGACCAAAGTGCTGTAGAAGTGTTTGTGTTTCTATTTAAGCAACAAGCGAGAGAGCAAACTGGTCTGGGTGGCAATTTCAATGAAAATCTACAGTAACACAGTACTCTCCTGTTCAAAGCCAAAATTACATTGTTTAATGAGAGACGTGCATGCACACAGAAGATAAGCGGGTATTCCCAGAGATCCATGATCGCATAGTCAAGCAGACAACAGACGGTGACAGTGATGTGACCTAGATTCTGCTAATTCTGTCTGGGGTTAAGATGGAGATGAGACTGGATTAAAAATCCTTAACTCTTTTGGCTCATGTCCAGAGTTTGGACTTTTCCTGTTTGCTTCTCTGGCTAGTGATGCCACAACGAAATGTGTTTAACTCCCAAAGGGCTGTGTGTTTTGTTGCAACTGTGGACAGGTTCTTTTGTCACCTCAAAAAGTCTATATTGCTTACAAGACACTTTACCATGACCTTTGTGACAACCCCTTCTCCATATTAAGATTGTGAACAAATCACATAGTTTTTTTTAAGACTACTACTACTACTAATGAAAAGCAGTATTGTAGTTTTCCTGTTATTGATGGTAACTATGTTCCCTCCAGGTGGCTGGTGGCACGTGGTTCTCAACATGGACACGACCATTGCTATCACTCAGAACTTTGCCAGTACAACCAATTTCCCCATTGTGTGGCATAAAACTGTCCGAGGCCGCCCCAAACTCTCCAGAAAGTGGTATCGGTAAGTGCTCATTACAGCTCAGTATCTTAACATACAAGTGCCTTCAGCAACCCGTGATGTAACACAACACATCCACCCACAGGGACCCATAAAGCATGTGTCGATTGGTTCTGGGAAGTATTGTAATTGACTAAAGTATTGTTCTTCCAATCCAGTGTTTCCCGTACATCGATATAGTTGTGGCGACCCACCATTATATCAGAGGCCCCCCACAAATACATTTCCCAAATTGATACAAAAATATTCAAACCTGATGCAATAACATGCACTATATGCCCCCAACGATGGGACTTATAACTGACCATGCTCATGTAACCACACAGCACAAACGCCAACTAGCTGTGGGGCTTACAGTAATATGCCAAAATATTTAGATGCAAAAAAGCATTAATGTTAAACCACTTGCCAGCAAACAGTGCATCTATTTGTGGGGATTTCATTCCTCCATTCATTGCCCGATGCCAAAGCCGAGACTAGTCGTCATCGTCAATAGGCCTTGTCATCAATCGTCCCTCTTATGGATCATCAACACTACTCAGAATGGTAATAAAAGCGTGTGCATACCTTTCTGTTCATTTGTCCGAAACGGCACACAAAACAGCCGTGGAGCCATCGGCCTCACCCTGCTTCCTAATGTTATTCCCAGGGTCGTGGGCACTGGGCAGACCTGCTGTGTGTCCTTTGATAGTCCATGACCTACAGCCAGCCTGTTGATTCTTCTAAACGACTTTGGCCTGAAAAGCTTTTGGTTTGAAAAAGCTCAACAAATACGACTTTCTGACATTTTACCAGTTTTCCGCCGTGTTGATGAGAGTCACCTAATTCACGCAGTCGGCGTTAGGCTAGTTCACAAGCGCAAACTCAAACACGGCACTCAGGGCAGGCGTGGCTTTTTATTTAATTGTTTTATCTGATTTAGATTGCGGCATTAAACCAAAATAGTCTACTATGCTATACCTACTTAAACAAGTGACTTATGAGTAACTTTAATGGAAAAATAAAGAATGATAGAACAGATTACATTAAACCTTACACGGTTTTACACTATGTACTGATAGATTATGACAGTGACCAAGGAGGTGCCAGTACTAGTCTGGGAGGTCCCGGCTCCTGTTCTTATTACCAGAGTCCGTCCCGGTTACCATTTTGTCGGCTTTAACACTTTCGAAACTACCCGCATGTATAGTTTCAGTGGGGTGGGTACATGTGGTAGGTAGGTTTTCTGACAGTTCTCAAGGCTAAATGTCCTTGTCTAAGAAGAACAAGTTCTTAAAATGAATTTTGGATTATTATTTCTATAGATGGTTTCACTGGAATTCTGTTGCTAGGGAACAGTTTGGACCCAAATGTATTTCCTGTCAACGATTGCATTGGCAACCATTGCAACAGGAAATAAACGTGGGTCCTTTTAGATTGTTGTTGTTGTCACTTTGAAACAGTCTATAAGCTATTTCAATATGCAGATGTAGGCTAATTTTTTTTGTGGTAAAAAAACAACAACCGAAAACAAAGCGTTCGAATAGTGATTTTGTTATTGATTAACATGGCAGTGATTGAAGCTTCGAAGCATTCAGTTAGCCCTACTTGAAGGGATGACGTTGTTATGTGGATAGAACACATATTTTGCTGTCATGTGAGAGGCGGTAGATGCCTCTCGCACTCAGAAAACAAGAGCTGCATTACCTTTATAAATCAACAAATAATACTACCTTTTCTTCATTTCAGCTGTAAAGACTGTAACATCAACTGATAAACGTTATATCCCAAGCATTGTCTTTTTAATTTACAAAACAATTGTTGCAATAGCTAAAAATGCATTAGCAACGAACCCAGAGTCTCTTATTACCAGAGTTTGGACATAAAAGGCTAATCTGCCGCCATGACATCTGTCTGTTTACATGGATACAACATAGTGAAATAAGGCAATTCATCTGCCTGGTATTTTCAAATCAGATTTTTCTACATTACCAGTACTTAACCAGAAGGACATACTGTAAAAATGATATAATTACATTTTAATATTTGTTATTGCATGTCATATCGCCATCACAGTATCCAACAAATGAACCGCATATCGCAAATTTTTTCCATATCATGCAGTTTTATTCAGTCGCGATTTGATTGAGGCAGAGGTAGGTGACAGAGCCATACCTATACTTGGCAGTTCCCGTAGGTGCAGACTGTTCATTTTTCTGTGGTTGTTTAATGGATTTCTGATTAACATTGGTCTCGTTTTTAGGGATAGTTCTGGGCTAACCCTACCCTAAGTCCCACCAGTAAAGTAGTTTCAAGATTACGTTAGGTTCTCTTGACTTAGATACTTTTGACTGTTTTAATTAACATATTTCTACTCTGTTCAATTCAATAAGCTTTATTGGCATGACGTTTGATATGTTTTTCCAAAGCACAATAATGATTTTGCTCTCTCTCTCTCTCTCTCTCTCTCTCTGCTTCTCTCCCTTGTTCACTCAGTATTTTGAAGCAGGAGAGGCCTGACCTTGCAGCGCTGGCAGACAAAGTGGACCTGCAGGAGTCGACTGGCATTGCGTCTGACAGCTCCAGTGACTCTTCCTCCTCTTCTTCCTCCAGCTCCTCAGACTCAGACTCAGATGTGCGTTGTGTTCCCTACACACACACACACGCACACACACACTCACACTCCCTGTATATCCTACTGAGGGACCACACTCTAGGGTGTAAGGTAGCCATAGAAGATGGTTGACTGTAAGGTAGCCGTAGAAGATGGTTGACTAAGGTAGCCATAGAAGATGGTTGACTGTAAGGTAGCCATAGAAGATGGTTGACTGTAAGGTAGCCGTAGAAGATGGTTGACTGTAAGGTAGCCATAGAAGATGGTTGACTGTAAGGTAGCCGTAGAAGATGGTTGACTGTAAGGTAGCCATAGAAGATGGTTGACTGTAAGGTAGCCGTAGAAGATGGTTGACTGTAAGGTAGCCGTAGAAGATGGTTGACTGTAAGGTAGTCATAAAAGATGGTTGACTGTAAGGTAGCTGTTATGTGCACTAAATGTGCTAGCTGGATTCTTTAATTAAACTACTTCAAGTACTTCTTTAAGTAGTTTTGTATCCTGCTATAAGGTTCACATTCTATTGTAGCATGTATGAGGTCTTTCATTAAAGACCTGGAAAATGTACAGTGAAAAATATAATGATACCATCTTGTATTGATATTTTCCCTGACCCCTATAAGTTACACACGTGTCTGTAGGCCCACAGCAATGTGCCTTTCATTCTAGTGTATAGTATGTCCTCTGATCTTGTGGCCTTTACCGTTGGAATATGGCAGCAGTGTGCCTCAGACTAATCAAGTGCTACATATTTGCTGCCCTTTTCAGCTCCGCTCCGCTTGACTGTAATTCTGCCCCTCCACGTACACATATCAGGTTGTTGCTGGTACCCTGCTGTTATATGTAACGCTGTGCTATACTGGCTACATATCGCAGCCGGGCAAATGAACCAGTTGTGAGATGAATTTAAGATCCCTCGGGCTACTTTACATTTTATTTGAATTAAATAAAAATTCAAGCCACTCATTTGTCAAACACTCACCCCGAAGGTGTTTAAATGGTTAAACTGGTCAAAACTTCAACGGAGAGTCTGTCTCCTTTCTGGACACATTCAATTCAACCAGCGTCCCAGAGAGCAGACAGACAAGTTTTGATAGTTTTGACAAGTTGGACCATTTCAACAACTTTGGGCCAAATTTTATGTTTAGGTAATATAGAAATGCATCTGAGTAAGTAAAATGAAATGACCTCACATAACGTTGCGCGAGCGATCATAAGTCTCACTGGCCATTAATTTCCCCAGCTGTGATATTTAGCTAGCATAGTGTTACATATACAGCCGGGGGCCAGCAGATCGGGTTGGTTCTTTGGATCATTTTCAACTGCCATGGTATCTACTCTTCTAGGATCCTCAAGACATTTCTTTTTAAATGAAGACAGCCAATGCTGAACTCACTCGAGGAAAGCAATTGATCAGACCCATCAGGATAGCGTAGAGTTTTTCTGCGATTATTGCAACCCAAAATCCTTCATTTTGCAGCAGCTTTTCTCAAAAATTGCGTTGCAATTTGTGAATTATTCTGTGCTTTATTGTGGGAAATTATGAAAATTGCGAGTCTATGAAACATTTTTATTTAGGCTATATATGTTTAGAATGATCTCAAATCAAGAATCATATGTAGGCTACACTCACAAGCAGGCCTGCCTGTAACCCCCCCCTTGTCTCCGGCACAGTACCTCTGCCAGTCACCAATGCAGACACACACACACACCTGCCCCCTCCACTCTCTCTTCCCTCCTACCTCACACACATGTAGGCCCGGTCCCCATCTCTCTCTCTCTCTCTGTCCTTCTCGCATTCACCAACTCTATTCCACTACAAATTTAAGTCAGGCACTCACTTTGGTTCATGCCACCAACTTCAAAGCAGTTCCCTCTTTGCAGTGATTTGTTCTGTTGTAGCCTAGTTTAGTAATTCCAGTCCTCCTCGTAACGCGTCTCCCGGTTGAAAAGTGACTGTCAAATGAAGATTATTGCTTGTTGCTACAATGTTGCAAGGTAAGCGTGGTGATAACACTGGGCAACATTTTGGGCAACATGATAGGGCAATGTGCCTGCTAGCTGGAAATGAAGTGAGACAGAGGGAAAAATATACAATAGAATTTATCTGGACAACAAGAAGCTGCTATGCAATCATTAAATAAGTGTTGAGACATCCGCTTGTCCGACGTTGCCCAACAATGTTGACCAAAATGTTGCCTAGTGTATCACCACCCTAACATTAAGTAGCAAACTGGCCATGAGAACCAGAACCAGAAAACTGCAAGCAGCGTGACAATTTTATGCAGAAAAATTGCAGGGACCCAGAAAATTGCGAGCAGCCTGACCATTTTATGCAGAAATATTGCAGGGATTAGTCGAATTTGCAAGCTGTTATTTCGGGGTTTGGTTGAATTTGCGTTTAAGGAACAGGGTGTATTATTTAGGGGGATCTATTGGCAGAAATGGATGGCAGAATGATGTTTTCATTAGTTTATAATCACCTGAAACTTAAGAATAGTTGTGTTTTCGTTAGCTTAGAATGAGCCCTTCATATCTACATAAGAGCGGGTCCTTTTCCATGGAGCACGCCATGTTGCTCTAATAGCTGAGCAACTACAAACGGCAACGTTACGAAACCAAATGGTCAAAACAACAGACAGAATACACTATTGGAATTATATACTCATGATTACCTGACTCAGATTGTTTTCCAACGCCGTAGTATTCCTGTTTTGGACGTTTGTTCGTGCTTCAAGTAAAACAAAGATGGCGGTGAATGCCGCGATAACCAAAGAGAATTAGAGCAGTTGGTTGCAATCTGCAACCCTCACCACTAGATGCCACTAAATAATACACACCGGTCCTTTAATTCTTGCGATCGCGGAATCGCGGAATCCCGGAGGGTCTGATTGAATACAAAATTTAGTTTTGGACAAATTACAAAGGGAAAAAAAAAACTAGACTAAGGACTCTTCTAAGCTCTTGCCGCCTGCTGCTTCATTGGCTATGATGTTCTGCTGACAGTGGAATCTGAACATACTGTCACAATACCCGCCTCCATAAATCCTCTCTTATTATGTTCCAAGAACATACCTCTCACCAGGGACACTATATCTGTATGTCACAGTGGCAACAGGTGTCGCAATATGATAGACAGTAACATGTTGCCCCCC
>OMKL01140933.1:0-19601 GCA_900302295.1 Parasudis fraserbrunneri | reverse complement strand
ATGAAGACAATAAAAGATGTTGCTAAAATTGGGAACAATAACAGCAAAATTTCATCAAGGCCCCCACGCGCTGATTAATCTACTCTTGCAAATCAGTGCGCAGGAAAGAGGGAAAGGGAATGAGCGAGAGAGATAGGGAGAGAGAAAGAGAAAGGAAGAGAGAGAGAGAGAGAGAGAGAGAGAGAGAAAGGGTTGGGGGGGGGCAGGTGATTAACAGCAGCAGGGACTGCTGCCGCGGACAACGTGCCCTGTTTTGCTCAGCTCGGGGGGGCACCGCACAGGCACCCCTTCCCCACAGCTGCTGCAGGCTCTGTCTAGCAGGATCAGCCCCTGAACGGCTCAATGAGTGCAATAAACTCTCTGCAATAATTTGTATTGTCGTTAACCCCTACTGCACTGCCTCCAAGCCTGAGTGCTCATTAGCTGCAGTTTAGATCCTCACCCCCAAAAGGGGCCACAACACAAGACGTTCTTATATATACCGAACAAACTTTTTCAAAAAGAGGTTGAGAAGAAGTCATGCAAAAAAAAGAAAGAGAGAGAGACAATGAACACTGAATGTTTGCTGGTTTTGGGTTGATATTCCACAAAATGTGATTAATCTGCATACTAGTCACCTCCACTTTGATTTAACCTTCGTGGTGTAGGGTTGAGAAATGAGCTCATTCTCTTGTGAGTCAGCCTGTATTCATGGCCTTTGTAAGTTGACCAATAACCAAGATGAGTGTGCTGCTAAGAACTAACAGCTAGTTATTATGTGAAAAGGATATGTGACATATGCCCCTCAGCATAAAACATAACCTATTGTAGAGTATGTTATTAAATGCGTGCTTGTAACAGGGATACATACTATAGGCTATAATAAATATATGACACACTCATTTTTTAAAGTCAGGATTTCTCATTAATAGGCTCCCTCTCAATCCACATCTTCCATCTCTATGATCATTTAGATAATAGCGACCTTCATCTTTTAATGTTTACAAAGTACAAAAACCAGCCGTCATTTAGATTTATACATTGCATATTATGCCCCTAATTACATTTGTATTTAATAGTCAATTAACTTAATTAAATTCATATTCTCAATCTGATTCAACTTTGGTTGCGGGGACGGGGAGGAAGTTATTGCTCAGTGAATCAAACGGCAATGCCGCGCAACGTGATGCACAGCCAATCGTAGTAGAAAGAGATAGAGGGGGATGGGGCGGTTCTCTCGAGATACCGCACAAGACTGGTTGTGTCAGGATCCATTACACTGTAAACAACCCCGGCCAACTGAACTTAAGATACAATCCAAAAGAACCAACCTAACCCACGCGTTCCTGAAGAACACGGGAGGTTGAACATTCTTGATTTAGAGCATTTTCCCAGCGAATGTTGAACGCCAGACAGATCCTGTCTGTCTGCACTGCGATGCTGGCAGCCCAAATAACATTAATTCCATCAAATGTTCTGCTATGATCATCAGTGAGTGTGTAAGGTCCTCTGAGGATTATAGTATTAGCCCCACTGAGTGCATGAGTGAATAACGTGAATAATGGGCCTCATTCATGAAATGTTGTTACACACAAATTCACTGTAGGATACTATACTATTCACTCTTTAGCCCTCAGTTTTAGTCTTACAGACAGGAAGCAAAGCCTGATGGCTATTTGTAACTCCTTGCCCCTGACATCTATTGTGTACCTCTTGTCACCCAGGCTTGCAAAGACATCAATGTTACAAGAGGTACAGTAGACTACACAATAGATGTCAGGGGCAAGGAGTAAGAAATAGCCATCAGGCTTTGATTCCTGTCTGTAAGACTAAATTGCGGGTTAAAAAAAACTCCTATAGTGTGTAAGAACAATTATTTTGTGTGAGAACATTTCATGAATGAGGCCCAATGTTATGTGTGATATTTCTCCCCAAACAACCTCAAATATCACCCCTGACTCTAGCCACCACACTGATGGCTCTCTTGCAGATTCCATGCAATTAGTGGCCCTAACATACCCTGAGACATTCATTTGATTTTAACCTCCTCTGTCCAATTAACAAAATGTAGGTTGGAAAATAAATGGCAGACGCCTAGGCAAATTAATTATGTGTCCACCAAGCTGTTAGCCTGTGTGCACAGTGCTGGGCTGGCACCGAGGGCTGGGCACACATTGCCATATGGCCTGTGTGAGAGCGGACATCGTTTGGGGGTGCAATGGTACATCCCCACAATTCTCACAGATATTAATTTCTAGGTCCTATTAGCAGTTATGCTGGAGTATGTCTACCTCATATGACTTTAATGATATAGTGTAGATTTAATTTAATGAATGCTTTGTTGTTTATGTTGCTATTTCTTTTGATGAAGCAATAAGCACCAGTGTAATTTTTACTTTCAATATTAAATTCTACCATGACATAGTACAATACTGGTCTAAGTGTTTCACAATGCTTCTAAAATAATAGCCATTTTATTATTTCCTCTTTTTCCTCAGAAGGCTAGTCTCACAAGTTAGACCTCTGTTATTGCAAGGTCTAGCAAGGCAGGATTTAATATATCATGTTCCCCAATCTCATTCTGTTCAAAGTTAAGCTTCATGACTAAATTAACAAACAAATATGCAACAAACATTAACAAACTGGCTGTTGCTTGGTCTCAAAAAAGGGTGCTGCAACCAGAGCAGTCTCCTCATTACTGACTACAGCATGAGATGCTGGATACATCAAAGTACCTTCCAAGACTGAAAGAATGTGGTCAGGAGCTACAAGAAGGCAGCATGCTCAGCTATAATTTAACTGTGTGCAACATGGCCACCCAGAGGTCAAACAGACTAATACAGAAACATGTGGTCTAGTTTTAAAGGCAATAACAACCTAATTCCTCTCTCATAACAGGATCATGACATTAGACGATTAACACAATCATCATAATAAACATAAATTATGATGGAATTATGCTATTTATCAGACAATCTAATCCAAATGGTGTTGTGCACAGCACATTTCTAATACAGATAGCCTACATAGTAATCCTGTTACCACAAACTGTAGTGTTGCTAGTCCCAATTTTTAAATCATATTCCATTCAACATTATGAAATTATGGGCTTGATATTCTCTCCCATCATATTTACCAAATATGACTATGTGCAAGAAAGAGGGCAGAGGTGGAGTCAGTCAGTGATACAATATACACATAAGGCATGCTCTAATAGATGGTTTCAACATGACAACATGGACCCAAGTTTATTTCCTGTCGCAGTGTTTGCTAATATCAATAGTTGACAGGAAATAAACTTGGGTCCAAGCTGTTAACCCTAGCAACGCAATTCCACTGAAACCGTCTCTAAGCAGTAGGATTTGGAACAGAATAGGCATGTAGCCTGCAGTACATACAGTATCATGGCTCAGCTGCTGTGTGTCACAGTGTCCCAAACCAAACAACTCTCCTAATGCATTCATGCAACACGTTGGATAAACATGGCTCCTGCCACCTGCTTTTGTGAGGAAAATCCCTTAAACTGGTGACCCCGAGGGTACAAGGGCCTATTCTTTAATTCAGTAAATGTGAAGGACAGACAAAGAAACATTTTATCAGGTTATAACCTCCTACTTGACCATTTAGAGACAATAAAAGCTTTCCAAGGTGGAGCAAGGATTGCAGCTGCTGTAGGGCAGCTGGGTATAAACAGTCATTTTGAAGGTGCCAAGTGTCTTGTTTAACACGTGCCTTTCCCTTCACTAAACCATCTTGCAGTACCACATTCATAGGGCAGTATGGGTGGCAGGGGAAAAGAGGGTTTCAGTTGCTGAAAAATGTTTATTTCGAGGAAATGGATCTCTGTCCCTAGCAAACAGGTGTAATTGTTTTTTTGGACTTGCGCACATTCTCCACGGTTATGCATGGGACTGGCTTCAGGTTTCTGTCACATTATCGCCCCGCATGCATATGAATTAAAGGGTTCACAGGGTTGTGGTGTGTGGATGTTGATCTAGGGAGAGCAGGGGTGGGCATTGAGAGTAGAAATATGCCAAAGCCACAATGCTGCCTTCACTACTGCAACAATCACCTACTGTAGGACTTTTGAACATGGCAGTGTAAAGTTTTCCTGTATCAACAGGAATAGCCCGTTAAATGACACGTTCTGGCCTCGACACAGAAGCTCCGCATAAGATTAGTTACTTATTAGTTATCAGTTTGTCACTTGCAGCTAGTCACATAACTACTCAGAACATAGCGCTAGGGTTGGGTATCAACAGCCGAGAACCGAGTGGCACTGGTTCCCACATGGTCGATAGCACCCGGACGGAATCATGTGCGGCACCGAATGAGCACCGAATGAGCACCGAAATCACACTGATCCAGTAACAGCAAGGAAAAAGAATAAATGGCCTACGTCCTCCGAATCAAAGAGCTATTTTTGCCAGCAGTTTCCATGGCTAAACTTAAAAGTACAATAATGAAACCAAATGAATAAAATGCACTTATACTGTAAGCAGTGTGGTGCAGCCAGATGTTCGACCTGAGATGCTGGTTTTCGGAGGCAGGTCAGAGGGAACAAAGCAAGAGTTATGACTGTAACAACAGCTCTCGGTTCACAAAGGTTCAATTGGTGATTTGTGTTTGCATGGTATTTACCTAAAAAAGTAATAAATACCAAGAATAAGGAAGAATATAAAAGTAGTATCGATTCTGGCACCATTTAGGAACTGGCATAATTTTAAAGCGATTCAAACTTTCACTCAATGCTCACTAGAAATGTCAGTTTAAATATTTTTATTCTCTCTGAAAGAGCATATCCAAGGGCCCCTCAAGCAAGGCTATGTCCATCTAGCCTACCCCCCGTTTTGAAATCTGATACAGTAGACAGCGATGGCCTTGATGTCAATATAAAAATTTTATGAAAAACTGTTAAAATTCAAACCTTTGGTTTTAATTATAGCTGTTCTGTCTCTCAGTTGATGTCAAAAAGATAAATAACATGTAGGAACTGAGAAAATGTTCACTGTTGGTTTTGATAAGGTATGATGTACTTTGTCTCCCTCAAGTGGTTAAAATAAACCCTACTGAAAATGGTGGACCAAACATAATAATATAACAGTGTCCTATTCTCCTATTTCTATCCTTAGTACCAGAGTGAATATGCAAATAAAGTTTACAAGTGTATGATATGATATACAATAGATATATTGAATAATAAACCATTATAGGGGTGGCCTAAAGGTTATAGGAGGCCGCCGGTTCGATCCCCGGACCAGCAGGCAATCTGGCAGGGGAAGTGAATGAATAACACTTTCTCTCAACAACTAACATACGCTTGAGCAAGGCACTGAACCCCAAAAAGCTCCAGTGGTGCTGCTCAGTGGCCAACAGGAGAAGACTCTGATTGTACTGGGTAGTTTCCAGGTATGAGTGAGTGTGTGTGTTCCTTCTCTCCCTCTGTAACTACTCCCCCAGGCAGTTACTGTACACTTAAATAAGAATGTGTTCTTGGTCAACTTGCCTGGTTAAGTAGACCACAGTGTAAAAATCCAACCCTTGGATATTCAGCCCAAAGCCAGGCACACTTATAATCTATTTTGTAAGCTTACCAAGAACAGCTTGCTACAACAACAACATAATTGTAAGAGCTCTGATTTTTCAATGTGGTAGTGACATTTTCCTCCAACTCAGTGCTTTAGCTTTCTGTAATAGGGTGTTCCTTAATGGAAATTAAAACAAAAGAAAGGTCACAATTGGGAAAACCTCTCTACTTCTTACTTCATAAACAAACACCATCAACATTTGTCATCAGCTTTTAAAGGGGAATGTCATTAATCCCATTTTAAGAATCCACGTTACTCCTGTGCCCCAGGACAGTCAGTATTTGTGAACATGCACCACTCTCTCCTAAAGCTAGAACCCTCAATGTTGTGATGTCACCTGGGGCTGCTCCATAGACAATGACTGGGGCCTCTGACTTGAGGCCATAAAATCTTTGTGTGAACTCTTACACCTAAATGAGCTTTACATTCTGGTTCAGACTTGTTAGTGATACTACAACATAAACCTCATTTGGGTGTGTGAATTCACACAAACATTTTATCGTCTCACAAAGGCAGAGCCCCATTCATTGTCTGAGGAGCAACCACAGATTTTACATCACAGATTGGAGGGTTCTCAATCTGATTTCTAACTTCAGGAGGGAGCGGTACTGACTCAGCTGTCCTGGGGCACAGTAAGAAAAGGCTATTATGTGAATTCTCACAATGGGTGACATTCCCTTTTAAGACCCAGTGCACCACCAGGAGGTGCTAAAGCACCACTGGGAACTAAACAACAGGTGAGCTTCACCCAAAGACCCAATGCACAGCATGCTGTGACATTGAGGTTTGTTTAATGATTATGCTCTGCAAAATATTGGGTGTTACAGGATCTTTCAAAATCTGATCACTCATCATACCAACTTACACAAAAAAGAACAAAATAATGTAGCCTACAAATCTTACAGTCGCATACTTACAACTGAATTCACTTCTAAGTGCTTTACTTACATGTTGCCTATCACCAAATCATTCCTTGATTAGACAACAGGTTACAGTAGTAATATGAAATAACTAGAAGGGCACTCTGAGAGATGCCTACACCCGCGCATGAGTGGGCACAGCCTGCAAGTGTTGCTGTCCCCGACCTCAATATTGATTTCAATGGAGAATGATGGGAATTAATTCAAATGAAATACTTGAATACTTAATTAAAATAAAATATTTGAGAATTTGGGTACTTGGGACTGCCGTCAATCTATGTGCGAAGTTTCATCCAAATCGGATCAGAACTGTAGGAGTATGGCTGGCGTGGACAGACACACAGACAGACCCAGTACCCCTTCGCAGTGCTCCCCGCGCCAGGTTGTAAAAAGCTCAGAAGGACGTGGGTTCATAAAAATGATGGTTATGACCATAAGTGATATTCTTCTCAGAAAGAATATATGTGATCACATAGGCTACCAGTACATAAATAATTCAACATCTCGAGAGCAGCTGAGACCCAGTCTAAAGTCAATGTGCTCCATCTGAAGACCATGGAAATCTAGACTCAAGACCATAAAACCGGACTTGAGTACTACAGCCCTTCTAAATGGCTGTTACAGCAAAGCAAGAAAACTCTGAGGGAGTAATAAACGAGGAACAAAGAAAGGCACCTCACAAAATCTATCAATAACTCTGGTCATGTCAAGGGTAGTCTGTTTTTCAGTGAGTAGTGGCTGAGCAACAACAAACCAGTTTGTCAAAGGCTTCCTCCAGCCCCTTTTTATAAGATCATTATCATGAGCAGATTTATATAAAATTGATTCTTGTATTCTTGCATGTGAACACTGAACGGAGCATCCAGCTTTGTCTTTGAAACCTGGGAGATGAGTGTACACTTGAGAATGATATCTGTCGACAGATATTTAAAGTCCCACAACGAGAGCCCAGGAATGCTGCCTGGGCTTAGATGTGCTCTCTAGGAAGTGAGGGAGTAATTTCAAACAACAAAGGTATCCAAAAAATTCCAAGACAGTCTCTCTTCTTAGTAAGTTAAAACATCAGCGCACTGATGATAACTGAAGTGATGCCAAAAAGAGAGTTTTGATTGGTGGATTGCAACATCAATTATTGTTTTGCAAACAGTCCATGCCATGGAAAGGTTATTTCTATCAATTTCAGATCCAGGAGAAAGAGCGTGGTCACTTTCGGCCACAGCTATCTACCACTGTTGTTGATGCCATTGTGGTTGAGGTTTGTATCATGTGCCCCTCAAAGAGAAACATCTGCTGCTATAGACCTTAGACCTTTTCAAACTTGACAACATAAACATTCTAAATGGGCCCAAGTTTATTTCCTGTTGTAGTGTTTGCTAATATCAATAGCTGACAGGATATACACTTTGGCCCAAGCCGTTCCCCTTGCAACGGAATTCCACTGAAAAGGTCATGGATGGTTTCATCTTGACAACATAAACATTCTAAACAGACCCACGTTTATTTCCTGTTGCAATGTTTGCTAATGCCAGGGTTCCCACACATTTTTACCAATGAATTTTCCAAACTTTTATATTATATTTTATTATATTGTGCTATGCCCTATACACAGGCAGTGTAGCAAAAATGTAGCATAAGATATGGAATGGAATGCCTTTGTGTCTACACAGTAGACTCAAGAGAATTCCATTCCATATTCCGTGCCACATTTTTGCAACACCACCTATCCTAGCACACTGGAGTAAGGCAATCTATTGAGCGGCTTTTTGGTTTTCTTGATACTTTTTCTGTTTAGCATGGCTGACCAGAGCCACTTCCCCCATGTTACCAACACAAACATTTTGGTGCAGAGCCTACATCCAGCGCCGCTAGGGTCTGCCTCTCTCTTGAGCCATGTATTGTATTTGTCGTTCGAAAGCCATGCATTATTAACCACACACTTCCCAGGCGTTTTTGCGGATAAGCAAACTGCTAGCACTTACTAACTTCACTAGCTCGTTAAAGACATTCCCGCTGCCAACTTACTGCATACCAATGTGTATCACGTGGCACTATTGAAGTTTCAACTGTCACGTAGCCTGTGCATGTGCAGTGCAGCACTAGATTTTAAATTAGTAATACAGGGACCGTATTTTGTGTAACGTTAGACATGTTTTGGGATTTTTATTAACATATTTTAAACAATAGCCAAAAACTGTGTATATTAGGGGTTGAACGGTTCACAAAACTCACGGTTCGGTTCATATCATGGTTCTGGGGTCATGGTCTCGGTTCTCGGTTCGGTACAGCTCAGTGGGGGAAAAAATACCATTGCCAATTCCAATAGTATTTGGTAAAAAAATTAAAAAATAAAAATATATATTTTTTTGCTTTCAATATGTTAGATGAGAGCATACAATAAGTAACACATACATCTACATATTATTTGTAAATTGTAGGTGGCTCTCACAAGGGTCCGGTGTAGAAAAGACTATTTATCTCTACCCACAGTGCAGCTGGTGGCAAGAGATTATGTAATCAGTTGCATGTGTCTGTCTGTGTGTCCGCAGGTAATCTTCGCCTTCGTTTGGGATCTCCAGCTAAGATATAATGGCTACACCTTTTGAACACAAGAGGGCGATAGCATACTGCAGATTCGCTGCTCAGAGCCCTTGTCTAGCCTAAGTTTTTTCCTAGGATGGTGACGGGTTGACCACACCCCTAACTAATTTAATTGGTCGCTTGATCGCTCCAACTGCTCCTTCTGGGCTGCAGCTCTCTGGCACCCGTTTAATACCCTAGTGAACCTCATACTGTCGCTGATATAGGCTACCTATGCATTACCTATGACATCTATGCAACCACCAGACACAGAAACAGTTTCTTCCCCCTTGCCGTCATATTTATGAACAGTTAACTGTTGTGGCTCTGTGCAATGGCCTCTGAACACTTAAATTCCACTGTACCTATACATTATATGCACATATCCTGGAACACAATAATATAATATATTTATTTTTCTAGAACACTTACGTACAATATATTTCACGATTGTATATCTGAACAGGCTGTACATACTGTACATAATCCACCGACTACATGTACATAGGGTAACATAATAAAAAAAACAAAAAAACAATTGCTACCATTTTATAATTATCTCTTCATCACTTCTTGCACTATTTGTATCCTGTTTACAGCTCACAAGAATGGTTTATGGTCAATTGTACATAGCTTACACCTATAGCATAATATAATGTGTATGTTTCTTTCTTTCTTTCTTTTTGTGTAAGTACATGTGGAGTCGCTGGGCCGGAGTCAAATTCCTTGTATGCACACACATACTTATACTACGAATAAAGCTGATTAAAAACTTTTTTCCTCAGCGAATCTCTTAGTTACATTAATATTGTGCTGCCAAAACAGTCTTATGTTTGCATGTTAAGTATTTAATGTTCGCTATTGCCCATTATGCCACAATCATGTAGAACAGTCAATGTGAGAGTGATGTGATTTCTGGCCAGAGCACAGCGGTCTTGTTTCCCCAAATAGTGAATATTGGAAATACTTCACCTACGAGTACAACCCTTACACAATGTTCTTGTAAAAGCTGCACATCAAATGTCGGGACTCGCATAATGAGCAGCAAAATCTTACAAACGAAATCTATTTTGTGATGCCAGAATGGACACATTTTTTGCACAGAGGCCACCCAATCTAACAAAAAAGAAGGCAGTCGACATTAAGAAAAAAAGAGCAAAAACTGTCAACAGACTATGAAAATTATCTTGCGTATTGACTGTATGGAGTTGTCAATAACCCTCAACCCAAGTGTGTCATCTGCAGGGAAACGTTGTCAACTAACTTCTCTAATGCCAACTAAGGCAAACAGTGCTGTCAAGTAAGTTGAAGAGGCCCTTGAAAACAAACTATCCATTCTACAGATAATGTTGCGCTCCAGATTCAGGTAATTCCCTCTCTCCCTCCTTCCCTCACTCACTGAAGTTGTGACATAAATGTTAATTCTGTCCTGATACAGCCACATAATGCATTAGCTAGTATTTCTGTAAACTGAAAGTTAAATTCTACCCTAAAGCCATGAAAGATTAGGGCTGCGTTTGATTGCCCAGTCTATTTTGTAACAACAGAGCTGTACACACGCTCTCTCCCCATTGATTTTGATGTCTGTTGCCCAAGTCCACACCCCTCCTCTCAGTCTGTCAATTCTGGATTATGACTATTACAAGCGCTGGTGATATGAACATGCTACATTCGCTGCTTTATCATTATCACACAAAACTAAATATGTAATGTTAATGCGCCCAAACAGCAGATTTAAATTATGCTGGCGAATATGATGTGATTTAGTTTGTCTCCCACACAAATTGACTGACAGCTGCAATCCCAACTTGCCTGGGCAAAATGAAAGATTCCACTGGGTTTTTGATGTAAATGCAGCAGGTTTGAGTTACTAACTTTAACTGAACTCAGCAGTATTCCCTATTTTCAGTGTTGTATGACAGTAAACGCAAATGGTCAATGTTACCTCTGCATGAGTCACCACAAACAAAAGCACTCTACACACACCCCACAAGTGATTTATTAGGCCACAGCAAAGAGGTCTACAGTAGCAAAGTGAACCGCATGGTCTCTAGGCGCCCCGAACTGTGGTGGGCAACCCGAACGGTTCAGATTTTTTACATTAACCATTCCATCCCTAGTGTATATTAAACGTTTTTCCAAAACACTGTTAATTCCAAACCATTTCCAAGCCTGGAAAACCGTGGGAACCCTGTAATGCAATAACTGACAAGAAATACACTTAGGTCCAAACTATTCCCTCGCAACAGAATTCCAGTGAATTCCGGTGTCTATTCAGATTCCAGTGCTGAACACTAAAGAATGGAAGAATGAATAATAGAGTCAGAGTAGATTGAGTAATTTTCTATCTAAATTCTATTTTTCATCTGATTTGATGTCAGCTCGTCATGACTTTATGTCTAGATAGTAACTTGGACATTCTTTTTTTTCTCTGAGATGTGCATTATCCCATAATTCAGGAATTACATTTTTATGCCACGGATATAAAATCTTACTAGACCTACAGTATACTATGTCTTACTAGATCTTCAGTATACTATGCATCTTCCACAATAGGATTTGTAAAAGTCTGTCCGACTATAGGAATGATAGTTCACGCAAGGTAAAGGTGTAAAGTTGATTCATAGCCTGGCCATGTACTGTGTCCATCCAGGGAATTGAGCTGTCTTTGGCATACCAGTCAAACACTGACAAATCAGCCCAACTCACTGCCTCTTCAGGTTGTCTGCAAGCGTTACGTTACAAGCACAGGAGGGATGTACCATCACACCTCTTCTTGGATAGAACAAGAAAGTTACAGTCAGCAACTACAGCGATACCTAGTATGATATCCACAGTCATCAAGATAAAAATATAGCCTCAAGTGCTATGATGTCAGGTACAGTTCCAAAGTGACAGTATCAAACCCGCTACTGCTGAAGTGGAGACGGAATACGTATTCAGCCTGCCTGACAGGTCTGACTGCTCTGGGGGCAGGTAAAGTGTTTGACGGATCAAAAAGACACCGCACTAAGCGAACATAAATCTAGTGTAGCTAAAGGAATGTATGAGGTGGCCATGCCTCCTAGTTCAAAAGGCCTTCAATTTAAAGGAAGTGGACAGAGATCTGGCTGCACGCTATCCAAACTTAGCACAACGTCTGGAAGCAGATAGGAACGGTTAGCCTAGCGTTAGCCAACTAACACCTCTCCCGGAGTTTTAAGCTCGGCTAGCCATTTATACCCACTTCCAGCCATTGTGCTAAGATAGGATAGCATGCAGCCAGATCTCTTTCTACTGAACGCACAGAGGGGAAATTGTTATCTATCCTCTTGTCTGACTCTGTGGAAGACGATAAGCGCATTTCCCATAATGTTTGTGTGTTCCTTTAACCTTAGGCAATTGTGGTTCAGGGAATATATGCTGACCCATGAGTATCAGTCATTTTGGTAGCACTTTAGCTAGACAGTAGACAAATTACAGGGTAATAACTGTGCATTGTATAGACATTATCAGAGAGTACCTGATAATTTCTGGTGTAGAGAAGTGTAGGATTTCAACAAACATGCAGGGTTCCCTGCTCCTCATCGCTGTACTCTACAGGCAACCAACAGAATCGTATCTCTTTGTTGATGTTCGTTGCCATCAGTGAAAATTTGGCATAGCACCTAAGGCATTGTTCTCGTCACTCATTCTCTAAAGTAAAGTATAGGGGGGTTTTGACCAAAGTGATAAGGTCTCTTCTGCAATCTATAGCCTGTATGTGTTGGGAACCTTAGACAGCAGTTCTATCAAAGTAGAGGAGAGGATGTAAGCATTCCAGGCATATTTCCTAACAATGGGATAGATGAGCCCCAGCCTTCCTTGGCCCCAAACCAACAACAGAGGATGAATTAGCCTCTGAAGAGACCTTTCCATTTAGTGCAAGCTGGTCCTTGTGATAAAAGCTCCTAATAACACAGCATTTGCCTCTCGCTGTTCAGTACACATAATAATTGAAATCTTATTTGAACTAGAATTTAACTATTTTCCTTATTTAGTTTCCCATACTTCTCTAAAGGTCCAAACGAAGCAGATGGGGAGAACTGAATCTCAGGACTTACCGTTAAGTCTCGATTGTGAATGAGATGTGACCTGGCTTTTTTTTTTATGCCCCCCTAAAATAAATGAATAAATACACAAACAAACAAATCAATAATAAAACAGATCGGGAATCATCAGGTGCTCACTTTATTCCACTCTACTACAGCTTTTGTCAATGTCAAATTATCAAATATATATATATTTTTATCTATACAATTGCGTATTTGCTATTTGAGTTGACTCTGATAAAACAGAATACTGACAACAGATCAGCCTAGAATTAGTTCTGGAGTAGCAAGAGGAGTTAAAGGGATGAGCTCTGGGAATGTTTGTAGTCCACTTCATCATTCACAAGCACTTGAGTAGTACATCTCAAATTCCTGCAACATGAGTGATCAATATGGAAGAGTCATCATCAAATCAAGGAGGCTTTACAGACCTAGCTTGTGTATTGCCCTAATACTGCTAAATATGCTTCTCTTTTACATCTGAGGTGAGAGTTAGCTTGCCAATATCAGTTGTTTTTGTTGAAACAAACATAATGTAAGGCTCTCCATCTCAATAACCTACCCTACCCTCCAAAACACAAACAAAGAAACACACTTCTTAGAGTAAGCTACGGGTAAAACGTCCAACCCACGTTAGGTTCACACATACGCAAAAAAAAAATCCCATTCCCATTTCACAATTCTGTGCATGTTAGTTGGGCTCTAATCCCATTCCTCCAGTGTTCCACAGGGACAACACTAGCCTACGTTGTGCAGAGCCCTTAAGGCAATACATTACATTACACTTTATTCCAGTTTTTCAGGATGGTCTCTGCAGCATCAAGAGTGCTATCTTGCTGTTGGGAGACAGAGAAAAAAAAATATGGATAGGTAAATAGAACCAAACTGTGTTCCTCAAGGAAATAACGCTAACACCTCATGCTAACCATGACAAACCAATGATTACCTTAAGCATACATTTTTGTATACACTGTGTTTTGCCCTTAGCAATAGAATAGTTTTGTGTTTACCTTGATGAAGCACAGGCGAATGTATTTTTCAAACTGCTTTGTGGATTCTTCTCCACAGAATGCTGTTACCGGAATGGCTGCCAGTTTCTACACCAAATACATAGAATAATAACATTAATGGCAAAAAGACATCAAGTGATTATAGACTACAATAAATCAGATTAAGGGTGCAACTTTAACAGCAGTAACAACAACAACAACAACAACAATACCTTATGTTTAATCATCCACTTCACAAACTTGTAATCATAAGCCTCATCATCTCCCATATGTGACAAGTCCTGATCTACAAGAAAAACAGAATGGATGAAATTAAGTCTTTACTACCTATTCAGAATAACTCACTCCTAATGTAATATAACCGTAATATTGCTGAAACTTCTCAATAGCATGGCTATATAATGCAAATATAAAGTCACGTATTTCCAATGAAAGTCAGTGACACAAAACAACATGGTTGTAGGATATAGCTACCACCCAACAGAGATGTGTGAGGCAACAGATGAAAGTTGAATTACGCTGTGAGTTACGGGTTTTTTGAGAAACTGTCTTTCTACCTCTTTTCTGAAAGTCAATTTATATTAAGTACTGTAAAAATTATTTAATTTGAAATTAAACAAGCCAGCAGAAATGAAAGCTGGTCTTATTGTGCTTATTGTACTCACTGAGAGCTGTCACGTCCACGATCATGAAGTAGCCTCCCTCAGGAATGATGGGAGACATACCGGCCTCCTGCAGGATGGTAGCCATGCGGTTTCTCTTGCCCTCTAGTTCCTCCGCTAGAGAGGAGAAGTAACACTCAGGCTGACCCATGAGCCCATAGTCCCTAAGCAATCCTTGAGCCACAGCTTCCTGCAGCAATACACACGTAGACATAATGCAGACACACACACACTCAGACAAGTCCACTGCTTCTCCAAGGAGACATAGAGAAAGTTAGAAGCTTTGGTGAATATAAATAACATGGATTACCTTGTTATTACCTAAATATAGATATGCATTTACCTGTAGAGGTGTCGGGCAGGTATAGAGGGTATTCTGCATGACTGTCTGAAGATGCTTTATCAGGTGTTCTGGCCCTATAGACCAACCAAGCTGACACACAAATCACAATCCATCACAAACACTTACAAGAGGAATAATATCAAACACATTACTATTGTTTTATATCTACATATTTTTTACCTTCCAACCTGTAACACTGAATGTCTTCCCTGCACTGCCGATCGTGATTGTTCGGTCCCACATTCCAGGCAGAGTGGCTGTTAAGACCGAAAAATAAAAGTGTGATCCCAAGACAAGGACATGTAAGCAACAGTGGAGAAACACAAATTACTATGGTCCATAAAGCTGAAAATGTACCTATTTTGATATGTTGGTGGCCCTTGTAGATAAGCCACTCGTACACCTCATCGCTGAAGCATAGGGTATCATGCTTAATACAGAGATCAGCGATCATCTGCAGTTCATCTCTGGTTAATATCTGGAGCAAAATGAGAGGATATATTCAAGGCACTTTAAATAGTACTCTCAAAATGTGTCATGCTTTTCCTACCAATATGGCTTAATGCCATAAATACAGCTCAATAGCTAGAGTTGTCATTTAATGCATAAGTACAGTCAACAATGTGGTAATAGTCCACCTTTTCTTTATTACAATCACCTGTTGTTTGCCTTGCAAGAGGTCTGCAATGAGAATTTTTAAAATGTCAAAGGTACAAGACTGTACTTTTAATAGGTTTAGCCTGTTAATATATTACAATCAGCTCATTGGCCAGTTGTACTCCGTTCTTGTCACTCATTGGCCACATTCCCAAAAAGCCTTCCCTCCGAAACCCGCACATGCCAACGAAAGCACCAATCTTATGTAATGTTAGGAGTAGTGATTGGTTGGGAGCCAGCTAGGATTATGGGTAATTGTAGCAGTTGTCATAGACACGTAAAACAATAAAAAAAATTTAAAAAGTATTTCTCATTATGCTGAAACACAATTATAACCAATGATCACTTGTCAAGTAAAGTCAAATTTATTTGTAAAGCCCAATATCACAATACATACTAGAATAATGTACAAAAAAGTTTTTCTATCCAGGACAGGGAAAGAACTGTAAGGAGCATTGTTAAGGAAATTATTGGAAACTATCGCAAATGGTATCATGTTGGACAGGTTCCGAGAATGGGAGAAACTTCTCCGGCACCAGAGTGCCACTTGACCAACACGCTCCATATTAAACTGGATGGGAGGGTTGTTACATGACATCTGTTGTTCTTTGCTGATGTGCCAAGACAGTCATTACTTTACTTCCAGAGCCCCATGAAAACTGTATTACTAAATGTGCATACCTTTCCAATGGGGTTGTTGGGGGTGTTGATGATTATGGCCTTGGTCTTGGAGTTGAATTTACTGGCTAGCTCTTCTGGATCAAGAACCCAGTCAGCACTCGTAATGGTTTTCTTCTTATCAGACCTCTGAAACACAGATAGAAATTATAGAAAACAACATTAATTCTTATGTTTCCTTACAACTGCTTATTCAGTTGGAATATGAAAGAATATGTAGAATGCAAAAAAAACGAAAAAAACGAAAACAAAGGATGAGCTAAGACTTACAAGGCGCAATGGTATCAACACAGGCTTGGCCCCTGCCATGCGTACCATGGGTACATAGCAATCGAAGAAGGGTTCAATTATTATGACCTGGAGAGAGAGAGATTGACAGAATACAGAAGTACAGTAAGTGCATGGCCAAATTCTGGATTATCCAATGAATTTAAAGTATGGGGGTGTGCAAGGATATCCGGTTAGCTGGTTAACCTGTCATTTTAAATTAACCGGATATTCATAATGGTTAAATGGTTCATTAGCATTTTTTAAATATTATTTTGTATTCATTTTATAGGGTGAACGTGTAAAAATGTTAAATAAAGTGAACACATGAGATGGCAAAACGCAAATGAGCGAGGTCTAGCCAATTTCTGACTTTCTGCCAGTGCCAAGAAACAGCTGAAAAGAACGAGAAGCTCGGTTCATTGATCTCACTCCGAGACAGCGCGTTTTCACACTAGCGCCAACCTGATGTACTGAGAGAGAGAGAGAGAGTCGGGAGGAATGGAGCGACGTTGTTCTCAGAAAGTTTCAGGCAGTTTTAAAAGTGTCGTTACTAATGTGAGTAAATTAGTTATGCAGGCACGCTGTATTTTTGTAGTTAGCTTGAACCTTATGGTAACTGTTACATAACAGAAACACCGTTAATGACAGCGGATAGTCTGTCCTCAAAACAACCGTTATGCACATCCCTACATCAGTCACATCCTCAATATCCTGAAGAGCAAAACCTTTGTATGCCCAACAAAAAACGTATCCTTACCTCATCTCCCTCTTCCACCAGGCCTTGCATGGTACTGAATAAGGAGCCATAACCCCCTACTGTGACCAGTATTTCTTTGAAAGGATCAATCTGCTGGTCATAGACTTTCCCATAAACCAGAGAAAGAGCCTTCACCAAAGATGGATGACCCTGTTGAATGATAAAGAATAGAAATGTCAGATGCAAATGAACAGACAATCTACATAACTACTGGACCACTAGTTAGAGGAAATATTCCACTCAGTAAGTGGTCTAAAAGACAATAGGGATGCTGCAATTGGGATTTTTTTCAACCAATACCAATCACCAATTTCTTAAGAAAATCTGCTGTTAACAACCAGATACCAATCTGCCCTATAAATCAATGATTTGCTTGAAAGGTTTATAAAATGTAATTTTACATGGTTATGGCCGTTATTCACAACAAAAGTGCTATTCAATTAAATGTAAACAACCTTTGGACGAGTGTTTCCTATTGATTACATTTCATCACATTATGTAAGCACTTTTGTCACATATGATTATTAAAATAAAATGTTCAGGTCCAAATAGATAGTATGAATACTGTCCAATACTAATAGCTGTCCAATCGTTCACAACATTCTGATTGGACTTCATAGTACTTCAAACTGGAATCATGTGAAGTATTCACATCCACTTTTAGTCCTAGTATGACACATTCTCTTTGTATGCAGATGTTGTTGTTGTTTTTTTTAAATGCCGAAAGACTTTGGATTGCATGAAACCATTGTATGTACAGTGGTCATTCATAAATGAGCTGTGGTACAATCTTACAAAGCCTCTGGTGTACTGGTTCATCTTATCCACGGATGCTGCCTTGGCTAGCGCCTCCTTGACATAGGAAGGGGGAGGGATGTCTGGAAACCCTTGGCCCAGGTTAACAATGGATGGGTCTGCTGCCACCGAGGTAAAGGCCACCCTGTAAAGTCAATGTAATAAGCCACTGTGACTTCATAGACAGCACAGCCCTAACTTTCTCAGGATGTCTATTTACAAAGTAACTCAGTGAAAGGAGAGTTAACCTAGGATAACATCGGGCTAGGGCTGGGCTGTATGACCTGATATCCACATCTTACTATATAATGAACAAAACTCTGTCTGTCTGTCTGCTATTCTGTGTAAATCAATTTATCTCCTCAATGTGTTGGCCAATCGATCTGAAATTGCACATGGACATTGACCATCGGCAGAGACTGACGAAGCTGCTTTATCAATTTGCACTGTCGGCATTTTGGATTTTTAACGCTTTTGCAAACTGGAAGTCGTAACGTCACTTATTTGTAACCGCTTCTCAAACCGGAAGTCTTCACCTCACATATTCTTACGTGTTTTTAACGTCTTCTCAAACCAAAACTAGCCCTGCCTCTAAGTCAACAAGCAGCCTAACATGTGTCCTTCTATTCTTTACCACAGGTCGGTAAATATGACTTACATTTTAAGATTTTGAGAGATGAACATGTTATTAGATCGTTTTGCACATGTTGGTCAAAGAAACGATTTGTTAGAGAATCGTATGTTGGTAGAGGGATGCTAGCAGACCTGTGTAGTGCAGCTAGAAAGCTAACCCAAAACAACAAAATCTTGAGAATTCACTAAATGCACTTAATTCACAATGCAGTTTTCATGCTATAAAAATGCATTTATTATTTTCCATGAACACGGCAACAAATGTACAAGATTAGTGAACAAGAGAATATATATTTGGTAAAGAGGGGACGCAGAAAGGTTTAAATGAAGTTTTACTAAAATAATAAGAAGTAAATAATATATATACTTATTTCTTGTTCATATTCAAAAATATGGGCAACAAATATGTTGATACACATATTTCTTGATCATATTACTTGGGGGTAGAGAGAGAGTAAAGAACGAAAAAATATGAAATTATGCCTACTGAACTGAATCGGTAATGTGCTGTGAAAACTGTGTTTTTGAGTAACAAGTATGAAATTGGCACATTTAGAGTAACGTAAAGGTGCGGAGCCGAGAATGTCGTATGGTAAATTTGCATATCTATGCTAGGTTTAGTTAAGAAGAAGCGACTCAGAGAAAAGAAGAGTTTAAGAGAA
>OMKL01140932.1:0-19730 GCA_900302295.1 Parasudis fraserbrunneri | reverse complement strand
GGGGGGGGGGGGTACCCCCTTGGCTGAGCGGTAGATGTTTGACTTGTGGGAGACCTGGGTTTGAATCCAGGTGTGTTACATATGCGTGTGTGTGTCTGCGTGTGTGCATGCTTCCGGCGTGTGCATCGTGTGTCATTCAAGCTTCACCTCACCTCTGTAGCAGACCACACCGACCGGTGGAGGGGAGAAGATGAGGATGCGCTTCCTGAGCAGAGCAAACTTCCACAGCACCATGATCTGCTCCCCGAAGAACCGGATGAACTGGGACATGCAGCCAGCCGGGTGGGTGATCTGTGAGGAGGCAACGCATGGATATGTGCAAAGGAATCTTGAGGACCCAAAAACACAACTGACGTTCAGAGCTCTACGTAAGCTGCCGTCAGTGGGCAACCGATAGCGATGCGGTCAGCGGCCGTGAGTGATCACTGAGAGAGCACTGAGAGAGCACTGAGAGAGCACTGAGAGAGCACTGAGAGAGCACTGAGAGAGCACTGAGTGATCACTGAGAGAGCACTGATTCCAATGGTTGTGTTGGCCCACCACAATATCAGACGAGCCCAGCACAAACACATTCCCCAAACTGATAAACCAGCACATTAAAAGTGCTTACTGCAGTGCATGCGCATATTTATTTCTGCTAACCTGGTCTGTAACCCTTTCAGTTTAGCTGAGTGTACATATTTAAAACACAATAGTAAATATTGTCAATGATTGCAGGAAAAAGTCCCGGACTTAAGTCCATTGTGGTTTCCCCCACCAACACCACAACTGACCTATGAACCTGTGGGAAATACTGGATTGAATTGTTGGATTACATACAGGATTACAGGATTAATTTAATACAGGATTTTGTGTGTTGGCATCTTTACCTTCATCTCAGGGTGCATACAGCGGTTGATGGAGGTAGCTGACCAGGTAGGGCAGGCTGTGACCAGGCCATTCCCTGCTGGGGGCAGAACAGCCTTCTTATCTTCATAGAAGGCCTCCAGAGGAGAGTACTGGCCAGGACATTGTAGCTGGTGTCTGCAAAACAATAACAACACTACATTAGGGCTGCTCTCTGCTAAAGAAACCCTGAGTCGACTTATAGCCATAGGATTTTGTCAATAATAGTACATTTTATTAACACATTTGTGGAGGTGTGTTTCCCTTCTGTAAATGAATGCAATCATGTAGAAGGACATCAAATATAGTGCTTATTAAAGACCAAAGCATATTTGTTTAATATATATTTATTAAAATTAAAAAGTGCTTATCATTTTCCAGGAAAAACTAATTTGGCATGAAAAATGAAACTAATAGTGCCCAGACATATTGTAGTGGTTAAGACCCCTGCCTCTGGCACTACAAGTACCCCTGCTGGCCTTGGATTGAATGCCTGCCAGAACCTTCTCTCCTGTGTCTCCCCGTCTCCCTCTCAGCCTCCCTACTGTCTCATTAAAGAAAAAACAATAATATGGGCAGTGGACAGCATATTAAAAAAGAAACAGGAAAAAAAAGCTAATAGACTAAAAAACTCATCAACCCTAACAGACAATTAGCCAACTAACGGACTAAGAGAGGGCAGCTCTACAGTATATTTAACTTTATACACTTAATTGGATGAATGGATGTTAAATAACAAAACAGAAATTAATTCTGTAGACTGTGACTAATAAATTCATAGTAAATTCAGTACGAGTGATTTGGGAGTCTTCAGGTTGGTAAAGTTAAGTAGATGGCAGACAGTAAGAATGTAATAATTTGATTTACTGAATCAAAGAGCACAAACCATAGTATTCAATTACATCACCATTGCAGACATCTTGGTTGGCAAACGACAGGTGATTGTAATCAAATAATAGGTGATAATCATTTATTGACGACCACGGCCCATGAGTTGTGTTAATGGCTTTGCGCCATAGTGGCAGGAAATAACATACATGATCCGGTTTGAGAATACTATGAACCAGTGGAACACCCCTGGAACACGGCAGAGGATAACTGCCTGGCTCAAAGGCACAACTTTGGAGTATGGGTGGCACCTGTGTCATTAATACAAGCAAAACCTCCATGTTGGAGTCACACCGTTTCATGGGGAACTCCTACACACAGGCTGTATTGTACGCTGAATTCAGCGGGCATGTCAAAGTATGACAACAAAGACAAGACCTTTTACCATTCAAGATGAGCACCAGACTCAATTCATTTATGTCGAGGAAAGATTCTTGTGTACACTAAAGCCTTGGTAATCCTTGAGAGACTTTGGCTGAGATATCGCCATACATATGGATTAGGCGAGTTCCATTTATATTCTGCAGTGCCGCAACTGCTCGGCTCTCAGTATTTCTAAGCCGAAACAGAATGCCGTGTAACATATCTTTACGCGCAGTCAATAAGTAGATAAGGTTTGTGTCTGAAGCAGGGCTGCTGAAGAGAGACCGTGGAGGTTTGTCTCATCTCACTGCGTAGGCTACGTACAAAAACGGCATAGAAATGGGTCCTGTGACGGTGACGATGGCAGTAGCTGTGACTCAGTGTTCGTGGTTAATAGATGAGGAGATTTAAGGGAAGGACAAGAGGGAGCAGATACAGAGAAATGTGTGAATAAGGATGGGTAAGAAAAACAGGTGCAAAGGGAAGGCAAAACAGTCGATGTTGGTGGTAGAGACAGTTGATGAGAATCACACGCCTCTTACAAATCAGATAAACAATACACATACACACACACACACACATAAACGTGCATACGTGCGTATGTACACACACACACACACCACCATCCCGTACCTCACTTGGTTCTCCAGGAACTGCATGTAGCGGTAAAGGAGAGTATAGGAGGGAGACAGAATGCCCACAGATTTCATCCTCGCCCCTCTCTCCAGCTCACTCTCCACAGGCATGTTAGCGAAGCAGGCCAGCCCGAAGTAACAGCCTTTACGGAAATAGCTGCGAAGAGACGAAACAAGACATTAGCAGTGTGTGAAGACTTTGTCATGGAGATTGATCATGGAGGTTCCCAATATGGCTGCGATGATCCTGAGATGCAATTCAAGCCAATCAATAGTCCTCTAGGTTGCATACAAAGTAATGTAATCCTGTCCTAGGAAGACCGAGGATCATGAAAATATATGATTACTTTTGTTGTAGAGATCGGGCCTTTGCCCACAGTTGACTCTAGGTCAAGGACTTTGTTTTGAGATCACTGGTGCCACTCTTTATCCACATAGAGGTGATACTTACATAAAGTCATTGGCGATTCGGTGAGAGCCACTAGCCATTGACTTGAACTCAACTCCATCTAAGTTGATGTCCTGAGGCAAGCACCATTCTACCATGTTTCCTGCCATTCACACACACACAAAAAATAATCCAAGTCATTATCTTGTCATTGTTCCAGTCCCTTCCCTATTTCTGATCACTTTCACGATGAGTCATGTAAAAGAGGGAAGTCGGGGGAAATTAAGCACTGAATAGACTTACTTCAAATAAATTCCTTAACTCAACCATTTTCTCATGATGTGGCATGTTGAACTGTCAACATAACTTATCATAAAATAGCCTAAGGTTTCAAAGGATAAGCCATTCTTTCAGCTGTAGCAAATGGAGGAAACTGTAGTCTTTCCAAAACCTGTATTGCAAATAGGATTATACTATTTTTTTTTTCACCAGCTTGTGTATGGCTCGCTTCACTTGCCAGCAGCAACTCAGTCATGAGTCTGTGTTTGAATGTTCCTTAGATAAGAACGGTTGAGCGGACTACATATGCAACGTCATCCCTCATTCTATTAGTAAAATCCACAGCCTTCTGTTTTACACTTTTCATAGTTGCACTTGCTGCTGCTCACCTGATCTTGTGTCAAAGGTTACCACAAACACAGCCACAATTTGGTCCTTTTCTTCCCACTGTTCTTTCACGGAGAGGCCAGGAAAAGTGTGATCAGCTCTAAGCGGACTCGGAATATCCCACCCAGGCCCAGAGTGTTCTGTTCCGAGGCGGGCAGGGCTGGCTTCCCCGCTGGCAACAACAGCTGCTACGCTCGCTGGACCCCCAGGGCTGATCGTGCTCCTCCCTATGCCAGGCGCAGTGCCACCCAGTGTGCGACCGTCTAGCGATGGACTTGTCTCCGATGCATTTTCCTTCACTGGCGGTAAGGGAACCGCCTGTGTCGATTCGGGCGGTGGGATCTCCTCCCAGTCAAGCAGTGGAGCGCGATCCGACTGCTCGACCATGGTGCCCGAGGAATCCTAAACGGAGGTAAACAACACGAAACTCGACTGACACTGGTAAGGTGTATTCGAATCAAGCCAGCGAGATTAACTGCTCTGACTAGATCATGTTGTTCGGCTCCCGTCCCTGCTATTTGTAAGCGTGTCACATCCACAGACGGGATGTGTTCTCCAGCCAGCCTCAGTGTTTTGATGATGTCACGGACTTCCGCTCACATGGGGTCATTAATATTTAATGGTGGCCTAATTTCTGGCAGTGCAGTGTACACACAAGTCCCTCTATTGCAATCCTTGCTTCAGTGAAGATTTTTTAGATAGCATTTTAGAAATATGAATCTCAGGCTTATTTGAAAAATAAATACATAAAAAGTTGTTAATGTTAATTCAAGGGTGTTAGCTGTTTATGAGTTACGAGCCAATCGGACGTTGCATAAGGGCGTGTTTAATTAATTTAAACAGGAAGTTATTAACATACTCCGCGGGAAATTCAAGTGTGGTGGTCTGAGAGGCGATTTGGTCGTGAGTACTTCCTTTGAACATTCTTTAAAATCTACAAACGTATTAAGTTACTGGGGAAAAAACAATCATGATACCATTTGGTCTGCAGTTGCCTACTTTGGAGTAGGCTACATATCAGAACATCAGGCCTGCACGCAACATGTGCAAATGATTTGTTGATGAATGTGGTGGAGGTTCATCATGTTGCTACCTTTCCATATTATACTAGCATCTCCTCCTTTCTGTTTTGCACACGTCAGGCCAGATCATGGCGAAGGTATTTGACGAGATGGTGCAGCAGCTGGACTTTTCTAGCTGTGGAGATGATGGAAGCAGCAGCGACAGCAGCTCCGACGATTGGACTTCTCGAATCGCCCGAAGTCCCAGCTCTGCATGCAGGACTCCAAGGGCGCAACGCCACCGTAGCAGAAGCATCACCATGTCCCCGTCGTTTGACTCCAATAACCACATACCTTACGTTGCTTGGAGTAAACTGAGACTCTGCGACTCTCCCAGCACACCTAAGGTGGGGTGTATAAATCCAACCATCCAACTTTGATTGGTTACATCGTTCAGTCAGTTTGTCTCTGTACTCTGGGATGATTTATCACATTAATTTGCAAAAATAAACCCCACTACAGTCAAATCAATTGAGCTGACCTTTTGGTGTGGTGGTGGATAATGGTGTTTGCTGCCGAGGGGAGGTGGGTGTATGGTGACCCCACATTCCATCTGTAGCCTATATGCCCCAACAGGTAATAAAGAAGCTCTTTAAGAGAGGGAGAGAGAGAGAGAGAGAGATGTGTACTGTGTAGCCTATACTCGGTATACATGCATGTAAGTGGGATACTTTCTGTTGCCTATATCTGACTTCTGTACCTCTATTAACCTCTAATCTGAGAAACCTGTTTAAGCCACCTGTCTATTGTATAACCCACGTGATGCAAAATGAGAACGAGTTGGCTCATCTCCCTTTCTGAAATGTCTCTGCCTCTACCTCGAATAACATTATACCTGTGCCTTTTTTCCCTCCCCTCTCCCCGTAGAGTCTACTGTCCAAGGCCTCCCAGCCATACTCCAGTACCAAGATAAACCCTGGTAAGAGGGCCCTGCGTTACGCCTCTGCCGCCGCCGACCCCACCCAGTGTGGTAGCCGTGTACCCTCCGTCAACATCAACCCCTTCACCCCAGACACTGTCCGCAGCAGCAGCAAGCACTACAAGAGGAAGAGTCGGAGCAGTGATGATGATGAGTATCATGGCTATGGGCACAGGTAAACATTAAGCTGCTGTCTGTGCGTGTCTCCGATACATCAGGGGTTCCCAAACATTGTTTTGGCCAAGGACCCCCAAATAGATGCACGTTAAGCGAGGGACCCCCACCACCCCCATCCCATTTGATAAGATTTTGTCCTAGGGACCCACATCTGGGGACATTTTCTGTTTTACATATGTTTTGGTAAGTAGGTGCATAACTGTCTGTGCTGTAGATGCGGAGAGAACGGTGGATGGAGCGAAACCGATGATCAGAATAGTCGTTCTTATACATTCCCTCATTATACTATTAACGTCTAGTGAGTGAAATGACGGTGAAATTAAACTGCTGGGGACCCCCTGAAACCCCGTCAAGAACGCCTGGGGGTTCCCAGATCACACTTGTGCAACCACTGCATCCATTCAGCCTCCCACTGCTAGAAAATGGCCCAATATAGTACTAATATACAAATGTATATAAAATATGTTACCCCAATAACATGTTTTGCTGAATAATATTTTTAAATTAAAGGGGCATTAGAACTGGATAGTAGACTGGATAAGGCCGGGAGTGAACATGGGTCCCAGAAATGAAACTACTTATCATTATTACAAATGTTTATAGTATAAATCCTGGTAAGCCCCAATATTTCTAACGACAAATCAGGAAGGTTTCTTTTTCTGTTGACTAATAGCTTTTTGATATCCCACCAGGGTTCAATTTGTTGTCTGTACATGAAAGGGTAACGAAACAGTTCTGTATTCCTCTCCTATTCTCAGTGTTTTATGCATGGCCTTGACCACTGTAACCCGTTGAGTGATGCAGCGCTTTTCAGAGTATCACCAGGTTTTATGTTGGCTTTGGTGGCTGTGGGATTAACGGTGTCTCCTCTCTCAGATTGAAGCACAGCCTTACGTCATCTGAGGAGGATGAAGCAATTCTCCCGCCAAAGGTACAACTCATTAAATCGATGCCTTCTAGTGAATGAATTCCCTCCTCAAATGCTTGTTTCTAATTTAATCACAAGGCTTTGTCATCCTTGGCTGCCCCCACAGTTCCTGTCCTGTCCAAATAGTACATTGGCATTCAGCCGTTCTTCCACGCTTTCTCCAAGGAATCTATAAAAGAAAGCGCAGAGCCGTCACACAAAGCACTCTGCTTTGCGGAAGTTCTACCATACCAGGACATAAATCGATTGAAATTCCATGTTGTTGTTTATTTTTGGCTACCAGGAGAACCCATGTCTGTGCTCTGTGACGTTCTCTTCCATTTATAGACATCCTTTGTCTGTCATAATGCTGTCTGTTTCTCCGTCAGAGGCAAGCTGTCCAAGCTTTCATGCTGTCGCGGTACGAGAGTGAGTTTTTGGAGCTCGAGCGCATCGGCGCGGGGGAGTTCGGAGCGGTCTTTAAGTGTGTGAAGAGGCTGGATGGCTGCTTGTATGCCATCAAACGGTCTCGACGACCCCTAGCAGGCTCTGCCAATGAGTGAGTCAACAGCACCTCCATAGTTTTGAATTAAAACGAATTATATTGAGCATTCAATACATCCTGTATTCAATATTATTGACACCCACAGCTTTATTGAGAATAGGCACAATGATTTAAAGATGCTCTCCTAAATGGGAAGTGGTACTGCCCTTGACAATACTCACATAATTTAATTATTGATATACACTGTTTAAATGTGTAAGTCACATGTCCCCCCTCCCAGGCAGCTGGCCCTGAAGGAAGTGTATGCACATGCTGTTCTTGGCCATCATCCCCACGTTGTTCGCTATTATTCCGCATGGGCCGAAGATGATCATATGATTATTCAGAATGAGTATTGTGATGGTAAGTTTCAGATTAATATCAAAAGGAAAGAATTATTTTTGGCTGTATGAGGCCTCATGGCTTTTTGTGAGCTAGATTGCCGAATGTAGCATTTTCGATGTAGATGTATTTATTTATTTTAAGTTGATGGTCTGTGCAGAGCTGCAGGTGCCTAGGATTTTGCTGAGCAATCCCTGGCCTGGTTGCCGGACAGCTTAGTTCTAGACCGTGCGCTACTCTTAGTTTTAATGCAAACCAGTACTTGTTCTAATGCAAATGGTTCCTTAATAGCATGCCAAGACATCATACAGTTGCTTGCTGTTCCCTGAGGTAAAAATGCAACAATTTACTGCAATGTCTGCATTTGTAACACAGGTGGAAATCTCTATGATGCCATAGTGGGGAAGGAGTCACAGGGTGAGATGTTTTCAGAGACTGAGCTGAAGGATCTACTGCTCCAAGTGTCCCTTGGTCTGAAGTACATTCACAGCTCAGGCCTGGTACACCTGGACATCAAACCCAGTAAGTCTCTTCTGGTTCTGAAAAGCTTGAAATCCCCTCTTCTTCTCGCAATTGCCACATTAGGACCGAGCAATATAGCGATATTTATCATCTGTGTTATCGTATCATGGGATAATTTGATATTGTCAAACATGATACACAATTTTGTCATCTAAATTAATGATAAAAACTACATATTAAGTCAGATTTCTCACAAAAGGATCTTTTGACATATTTTAGAGTAGTAACTGATGCATAGTTTCATTTAGGTACTGTTGCACGAATATCGCCCAGCCTTACGCCACACACAAATCCTATTAGCTCACTCACTTACACTAGTTTATATACCCACTCGTTCACGTACACATGCCCACTGTGTTGCCCTGCTTTCTCTCTCAACCCTTTTGCAGGTAATATCTTCATTTGCCAGCATCGCAGCTGGAGTGCAGGTGGTGATGTGGAGAGTGAGGAGGATGAAGATGGAGGCTCTTCAGCTGGGGTCATTTATAAAATTGGTATCTTGCGTTTCATAACATCGCATCATAGTCACGTTACGTAACAGTATTTATTTGCATTGGTGCTCTGTGTCATCGATTTTATCATCTGAGATTAGTTCATGAGCATGCAGATATGTATTGTCAGATTTATTGTAAGTTGCGTTGGAGTGGTAAGAATCGTGATCGGTCGCATGAAGACGTAACACTGGATAGATGATTACAATTCTACACGGAAAACAAACTTAAAAAAGGAAGAAAAAAAATGGTGCGTAGAAGTTGTTGGGGTGTGTGAATGATTACAGGAGTTCAGTGAGTTGGAAGTTTGCTATATAGATGTAAATCAGTTTGTTCAAGAAAATACGATGTTTTTTTTGTTTTTTGTTTGGGGGAGTTTTTACCTAGAAAAAAAACTACCAATTGTCTGACGTTTCCATGTTCCTCAGGTGACCTGGGTCATGTGACCTCCATTAATAGTCCTCGGGTGGAGGAGGGGGACAGTCGCTTCCTGGCCACTGAGGTCCTACATGAGGTAAAAGGGCTCCAGTGTTAAAACACTGCAAGGATCCATCGTTTATGGTTCCACTTTGCATTTGCCTGATCTATACTGTTTTCTCTGTGTCTGTTCTCCAGGACTACAGCCATCTCCCCATGGCAGACATCTTTGCCCTGGGCCTGACTGTACTGCTGGCAGCTGGAGCTCCTCCACTGCCCCAAAATGGAGAAGAGTGGCACAGCCTCAGAAACGCTCAGCTACCCAGCCTGCCCCAGGAACTCTCAACTCCTTTCAGAAGCCTCCTCCAGGTACTCGCACCTTATTGGGTTGGCTGTACTATATTTGCTTATCTGCTGACATTTCATATTATATAATAATCAATTGCTGAAATTCACCTGTGGATTTCAGTCATGTTTTGAAATGCCAGCAGTATGAATAGCTTGATTTAAATGGCTGCAGATGCCTAGTCTTGTTTGGTAAAATGTTGGTAAAAGAGCTGTCTTTGTCAGTTGCTGCTAGATCCTGAGCCAACCAAACGCCCCTGTGCCTGGACACTGTGCAAACACCCAGTCCTGAGGAAGAAGGCTGGGAAACTGGCTGCTCAACTCCGCAGAGAACTCAATGTGGAGAAATTCAGGACAGCCATGCTGGAGAAGTGAGGGAGCTAGAGGACATGCTGTACATGAAATTTAATTGCATAGATTTGACCACCAGGGGGTGCAGTTTCACGTATAACTGAAAAGAATTCCCCTGATGGCAGCTCTGTAACTTTTGCTTTGACACAATTACACTCCATTATGGATACTTAAATACACAGGGCTAAAATATTTATTTGTTTGATTTATAAAGTTATTCCATTTTCATTTTATTTGTTCTGTTAAACTTCTAATTAAAACACAAATGAAAAGCATTCAGTCCATCAACAATCCAAGCAAATAAGGTATAGATAGTTGTGTATTTTTGCATAGCAATGGTGATCACTTATTGTTCCATGTAAGCAAACTCATTATTTCCTTTTCCTCAGGGAGCTGAAGGAGGCTCGTTTGGCAGCTCTCTCCCCACAGCAGGCCTTTCGCCCTGGGATGCAGCTGCCAAGTAACACAGGGTCTCTCCCCAAAAGTGGAAGGAGGCTGATCGGTAGGAATGCTGCCCGGTCCATAAGCTTTGGCTGCCCAGGTTATGGACTCTAATAGGTCATTGTTGGGCTTCGATGCCCTTTAAGCCTGTAAACCACCCATGTGAAGAAATATTCTATCCAGACTCTCCATTCAGCAACGGCCCTTGTTGAAATGACTAATTGAAAACCTTTTTTGTGGGGTGAGTGGATTGCACTAGTGATGCCACCAGAATACTGAGAGGTTGCGCAGTCGCTGATTTTATAGGTTTTAAGTGTATATTAAAAACGACACTACTCTTAATCCAAACACAGTAGAACATGTTGCTAGGAGATCATTGTGATCACTGACAACTGCTGAAGATGAATCGACCACTGTGTAAACAACTTCAAGGATTTGCTTTTTAACTGCAAATAAATATTTTTAGATTTTTACCCTGTGGACTTTCTGCTCATAACTTTAGTGTAAAACTTGCACACTGCTTAAGTTAGAAACCAGAGAGAGAATTTGTGATGTCACCTGGATGTAAAATGTGGGGCTGTTTCACAGACAATGAATGGGGCAATGACTTTGTAGGCTTACAAAATGTTTGTGTGTGTGAGCTCTTGCACTCAAATGAGATTTAAATTCTGGTTGAAACCTGTTATAAATACTAGAATATAAACTTAATTACCACCAGCTTTCACTCCTAAATGTATCAGCAAGTTGTGGAGGTTTAACAGGTCTGTGAAAGTATTTCCATTGTTGGGACTCATCTCTGCAGAAAACCAGTGAGGGACTTTCCAGTGGATACTGTTGTTAAGCTTATCTCAAGCTGCAGAATGATAACTGGTTATAGGAATTACAGCCTGAGCAAGATGCGTGCAAGCATTACTCATCACCATGACCAGCTTGTTTACCTCAAAGTATTTATTACATGCAGACGCATTTGTTAACCATAGTTTTCCATTTAACATTTTTATCACAACTTTTTGTCATGCTTTGCCTCACGAGTCACTGAACATAGCAGTTTTATTCCACTCATTGATATAGTTTGTTTTTGCACCACCTCGCATTTCTACACGCTCAGTCCTTATCAAATTGTAGCAGTCCTCTGGTCTAAAAGGGGAATCCCCGGTAGACACCCCTAACCTCAAACACAATAGGACAATAATTGTTCTGCCTATAGTATCCAGCCTTCCTATTGTGTAGATTAGATGGCATCTTTCACCATTGCACTCTTATTTCGCACAATGTCAAAACGGCCATTCTCAGACTATCTAGGCGTGTCGGCCATAATGTTAACATTATGTTTTATATAGTTCAATTGTGAGGGTCTACAAACATGAAAGTAGGGCGAAAGGCATACAGAAAAGCATAAGGATGCTACTCGGAATGTTCCACGCTCTAGTCCGTAGGATCAATCCCTGGTCCAATCCAGGCGGCAACGTTATTGCGTCATCCAAGGATGTCCAACCCCATTACGTTGCCAGTCTGTCTTTATACGTTCAATGGTCTTACATACTGTTCTATGGTCTGTAGGAAAAGTGCATTGTCGTAGTAGCGTTTGTTATGGAACTCGTGTCGTGAGTCAGTTAGTTTGATTAGCGGTATTTTTAAAAAACATTTTTTTTAATAATTATTCTGGGTGGTCAAACTTGTGAGCTGAAGTGGGCCACTTTAAGGGTGAGTGACATGAGCGAATATGTTGCCGATTTTTTTTTATAGCTTACGTTAGCTCGCTTGCTGGCTAATGTTAAAGGTTGGCTAAGAATTCCCCAACTCGAATGTTTGCTAATGCAATAGCTAGTTAGCCTCGCAAGCCAGACGAATCTAGCATGATTTCACAACAATCATGCAAAGCTGGCCTGCGTTAGCATCTCTTTGTTTTGGCACACTTCCCGTGGTAGTTACATAATTGGATCAATGTTTAATTTGTGAATGCTTCATTTTTTTCTCCATTATTTACCTATAATGGACGTTTATTGTCTCACACTTGGTGTCTGTTTCTGCCAGTTCCCCTCTAAGTGTGAGTTTGGTAGCATCTTACTCTCGCCAAGTTCAGAACTTCTTCAGGAGTGGCAGAGCTGAGGGATGGCTTTCCTCTGGGATGTTGCCGGTGGCCCCAACACTCCCCTGGTCATTCTCACCTTCCTCCATCAAACGGGCTGCGGAAATTCAGAACTCCGGCAGGAGCTTGAATCATTGGACCGGGACCTGAAGCACACCGGGAACATCCACTGTAATGACCGTCGGATAGACGCCCACGATGATGGGGAGCTTCAAACTGATGGACACTTCTGTAGCAACATCAGAGAGGAACTTCGAGACATTCAGCCTCAACTAGAGCAGCCTAGTGAGTTGGTTTACTGTACTTTGTTTACCTTGAGTGACACTGTTCCCTTTGAGGCTTCAATGTTCAATAGCTCTCATAAACACAAGGCCTCATACAGCCACATACAATAACTTTACATGACTTTAGAGACTGTTTGGCTTCACTTTCATGTCACACGTGAATATGCAGATGAGTAGATATTGCACAACAAGTACAGTACTACTGTACTGTGTCAAGATACAAGCAGTTTCCTCACAATTGTTCAATACAATGATGGGCTCTCACAGGACGTCTAGCATGTGTATTGTGTATGTATCTTGAATATTATCCTCTACTCTAGTATTTCACCTTCACATTAATGTAATAGCATAATAATGACATCCAAGTGATGGAAAGTGAAAGTAGGAAGTGATTGTTGATCAGACTTATCAACTTTATTTCCTGGCCCAAGCTGTGGTTTTCTTTGTTAAAAAAGAACAATACCCACACTAACAAAAAGGTTAGTTGCATTCCCCTTTTTCTTAAATTTTTCTTGTTTGAATTTGGCTTTTCTATAAAACACCTTGAGACCTGTGCCCTGAAATGATAAATGTTAAATAATTTTATGGAGAAAAGGGGAACGCACACCATGAAAAAATAATTTATATGTTATGGTAAATGTGGGAAAACTGATTTTGCACATTTCCAAGGATATATGTACATTCCTTGTCAGGTTGATAAATTTGATTTTTGAGGCCAATAATCTGTTATGCCACATCCCATTTGTACTGGGAAGTGGGAGCTTCTGAGTTCCCACTCAGAAATGTCAACAGGAATGTCCCCCTTAAGTCTGATTTCCGTCTCGGAAAGTCGGACAAACATCACAACCCCCGACTTCACAATTCGGATGTGACTTAATTCCCAGCTCTGACTTTTGATGTAAATGGAACGCGCCATTAATAAGCCTCTAATACAGTGAACACTTGATGGCTTATGTCTTAAAGCGTTAACAGAGTAACCAGAAGTAAAAGCTCAGCCCTGCACTCCTTGTGTGTGTCCTTGTGTGTGTTTGGTAGGAGTCGCAACCATTGCCTGAATAAGTTGTGACTGCACATAACTTGTCTGTCTATCTGTGGTAGTGAACCCAGCAGATGCAGCAGCCCTGAGGGGCGTGGCGGTGGGGCTCATCGAGATTGCAGACCAGCTTGAACGCAACGTTATGGCTCAGGCTGCAGAGCACCTGACCACCAGACTGCAGACCTCCCCATTGCGTGTGAGTGTGCACTGAGCATGGTTGGCATTAAAGCCCAGATCTCTTGATTGCTGGAGCTCGAAACAAAACAAAAAAAACACCACACACTCCAGAATGTCAACACAGGTGTCACGACACCTAGCTGCCTGGGGAGGTTATGGTTCATTTATGATAGTTTGTCAGTATAATGTAGTCACAAAAAGGTTTTTGATGCTTTTATAACGGATGGTTTATCTTTATCACCTTTTGCTATGTTCACCTCGGTAGCATATCATGGTTTCCTCAAGCACTTTATAGCTGAGGCACAGTGCCTCCACTAATGGTGGACATATTAACATATTTTTATTCAATAAAACCTCAGACCTCGACCTTCGGTACTCAGCCATAGCAATTCCAGCCAAAAAATGTGACGTTTATATTTGTACTAGACCTCCTTCAACACACCAATAGACGTGACAGCCCTCCATGTTTACAAAGACAAATGAAGCTGGGACAGAATGGTATAAAGGGTGCTGTTTCCTCACAAATTAGAGATTGGGGCTTTAAGTTAGCTGAGGTCAGCTGCTTTTTTTTTTGGACTGTTCTGTGAGGCTCTACTGTTAGTGTTTATGAAAGACAATATGGCTTCAATCTTACGTTAATCTAAACAATAGAATAGCAGTGGGTAGTTGCCTCAACAAGGATTTGAACATGGCAACCGCAAACATCCAGAGTATTAATAAGGCCCTTTTTCACAGCAGCCATTTTGCCTTGTCATAGATGGGTAAGCAAGGGTGCAACCATAGCTAATAGAAGAATAATCTATGGCAAGTCAAAATGGCTGCTGTAAAAGGGGCCTTTGAGAACCGTTTCTATTATTGTCTGTCTTAATGCGCCTAACATTGCTTTTGCTCTGTCATCTTCTCTCCAGCGGTGGATGGATCACCTCACTCTGGAGGTGGAATGGGTGGTGAAGCAGGGCCTGGGTCCCGGGCTGGAACAACTCCCCCAGGAACGAGTCATTGTGGCCCTCACGCTCACCCTGGTTAAGGGAGTGTGTGAGCGGGCTCCAAGGCTGCTGAGAAACCTCTTTACCACTGCTCTACAATACCTCAACCCTGCATCGGCCAGTTGACTTTTGAGTTAGATTATCCATCACGAGGAAACGAACGTAGAACAGCAGAGTTCTGATAAATCCTGTAATGAGTTTGTACGTAACCATTCGACTGTGAGAGTCAGAAGTGCTCACAGCTGTCTTTAAGGGTTGCTGCTCAGGAAGGGAGGGCCACTATCCTCTATTTTAGGGAAGTTACCGTTGTGCATTTTGATTTGTAATTTCATAACCGAGATGAGTTATCTGGTGTAAATCTCTTGGGATGTGATTAATCTGTGCTCAGTCCAGTAGCCTACAAGTAGCACGACTTTTGATAAGAGAGGAGGCATACTATCAGTTTATTTTTGTACTTGAATATATTTTTGTAATTAGTTTATCCTGTGTTGTTGGCATATAGCTGACAATTGAATAATTTACAGGAATATTTTTTTGACAGTTTCTGTAATGAATTTTGTAATGCAAATGTTAATCTAGTTTTGAAAAAGTTTAATTTCACCGTTTTCAATTGCCATGCCAACATGTAATGTATTGCCTATGTGTGATAAGAATTACATTAAAATAACTCAGATGAATGGACATCTATGTTTGGGATTTTTTTTTCTTTCTAATACTGCACGTTTGAAATGAAGCTCAAGTATTTGACAAAATTAGTTCACAGAATTGTCAGTGGATTCTTAACTTCCTATATCAATAAACCACTGCAGACAAGTTTATTAAATTGTGTTATTTATTTTATTCTGGTCTCAGCCTGTACACCAGTAAACTCAGTACAAAGTGCCATGTTGGGTCTTTTCACACCCACGGTTCTGTTCCGCTCTAGCCAAACACCATTTCCCTTTGTACATAAAGTTTGATTTCATTAGCATTACCACTACTAACATACATAGAAGATTCCTTTAACATTTCTAAGAGATGGAAATGGAAAATTGTCCAAACCATAAAGTTCTAACTATCCATGAAATGTCTTACCCATGCAACTTGCCTCTATAACCCCATGACCTGAAGCAGACATGGATGTATTTTGACTGGGTAAAATGGCAGCTGTGAGAGGTATACGTATTGTGATGTATGTGTGCGCATCACCTTTACAAGATCATTTGATATTGACACAGCTGTGGGTCAGTGATTGAACTAGGTGAATGCTTTGAACTGAATTTGAAAAAGCAAACTGATTTTACCAGCTAGGTAGGCCAAGGGACATCCCAACTCGGCTGCTCCAATGTTAACATTTCATGTCCCAAGATCTCCCATACAGTATAACTGATGATGGTAGCAATTTAATACGGAAAGTCGTCACCTTAGGAAAAAAAAAAATCTTTGACCCCTGAGGCCTAATGTGTGTATAGTACATTTGCTTTTTAATTCACAATTTTCATTAAAAGAGCAAAGAACACATCTGCTCGTTCCCTGTGTGTGGAACAGGTTGGATCTATCGTCTGTCTGTGACATAGGTCCCCATGACTCGTACCAGGCACCCGATTCTTAAGGAGGCGGGGAGAACAAAACTCCAGCTGAGATGACGCATTCATTCATTCAGAGTAGGCGCGTTACGGGGTCAAAGTAGAATGGCAAGACAAGCGGAGGGCGTGCAGTAAGTAACCTGGCTGCCACAAGCAAGAGGTTGAAGGAGACAGGTGGAAAGGACCCATACTGTAGGCTGAGGAGGTGGGTTTAACAGCAAGGATTCATTCCCCCCCGGTTCTACATGTGGTTCTGTCCGTCTCAAAATTCTAATTATCCCTCAAGATTGACTTAAAGGGGAAATCCACCCTGAAATAGAACTCATTGTTATTTCTATAATACTGTATGGCTCACTTTCAATTTGTGACTATGAGCAAGTCCACTCTGGGTCTCTTGTGTTTATAGAAAAGTTGCTTTACTACAGAGTAAAATGAGCCCACAGCCAGCTCTGTGCATATTATCAGGACAGAGATACAGCCCTAAACTACTGCACATGCTCCAGCTTCCTGCTTTACAAAGGACTACACTGGGCCAAAAAAGGGTGGGTGTCAATGCCAGTCAAAGGTTGCCACTCCTACCAAACACACGAGGGGAGGTCTTAGCGTTCTGGTTACTGGAGAGAAAGAGAAGGACGCTGATTGACAGATGATTACGGTATAAGAAAACTCGATTGTTGTAGTTCAAAATTAAGTGAGGGTGGAGCTACATGTCATGACATATAGCTCTACCAAATTAGCACCTTCCACTGTCACTATTTCTGAGGAGAGATGGCTTTGGCCAGCCACTTTAAGAGAATTAATCAGTCCTGGTAAATTAGTTTAATGTTGCTTTGTGGATGAATTTCCCTTTAAGCCGAATACAAGAGAGACAACTCTGCTGACATCATCAAGAGATGCATCCTAGAGCTGCTCCATAGAAAGTGAATAGTGGAACAACTCCTAGGACATAAGCTATGACAGTACCTAGTAAGCTTTACATTTAAATAATTCATTTGGATGTAATGGCTCAAACAAAAAATCTGAGCCCACAAAGCTAGCCACCAATTAATTGTCAATGGACCAACTCCAAAAAGTATCACTTGATGACATTACAATGTCTTGATGCTCTGATTTCTAAAGGTTACTTTATTTGTCAATTACACAAGGCAACTGAAATGTGTTCTCTGCATTTGACCCATCCTAAGGAGCAGTGGGCAGCCACAGTGCGGCGCCCGGGGACCATCTCCAGTTGTAATGCTAATTACAACAAATTTATTCCTGCTTAGAGAGACAGTTGTCTGGGTTTATAGATATTGACTGAACTGTCCAAGATCATTGGAATAGTACAATGTGAATTCTGTTTTAGGGTGGAATTTTCCTTTAAACTCACAATGATCAAAATTCTGAATGCAGGCACGTGCCCACCTCTTGATTCCCTGAATAGAGTATCTGAACTGACTTTGCCCACGTTGGTAAAGCTGGTTATTTGTAAGGAGTAGTTAACTTTTTTTTTTCTTCACTCACACAAAAACAAACTAGTTCACACATAGGACTGAAAGTGACCAATGAAAGACTCTACACATCCATTTTCAAGGATCCATCTTTCCACCTAGAATGGTGAATGACTGCATTTACCTATATGACAAACCCCTCCCACAACCAAAGAATGGTTGGTAATACAATTAAACAATATAGCCTAGTTAAGCCACTTCAGCTGTGGTTTGCTGTATTCATATTTTCCCTCATATCTCAAAGTCTCAAGTTTGTATAATGCTGCAGTTGTGTGATAATCACATCACTCCATTTCATTTTATTCCCCATCTCAGTACTTTATTTGAAAGTATACATGGTCCCTTGTGCCCTGAATAAGTTCCATGACTCTAAGATCCTTGAAACCCATTCAAAATCCATTGTACAGATAAAAAAAAAAAAAAAAAAAATCATGTTCCATCATCTTCTATCTGAAAAGTTCACTTTTTGAAAATACAAGGTTTTCATTCGACAGCGGTGATGAGCAAACACTGAGCATATCAAAAGATGGTGAGTGCCAGGCTACTCATTGGCCAACTCAGTGGTAGTGCATTTAGTCTGCTTGGTATTTGGTTCAACTCTACCAAAAAGTAGAATGTGTACTTCTGCTGTTCCCCCACTGGCATCCTTACATTAAGAATAGTAACAATTTGAATCACATTTGTAAAGTCAATTTCATACAGCTTTGGGCAAAATCTTTAATATGCAAAAGAGTTCAACTAAAACATCTACTTCACATTTTTAGAGTTGTGTTGCAAATCACGTGTGCCATATGAACAAACAATTGTCCACAATAGGAGACTAGTTGTATCACAATGCCAGAAAGTAAGAGGCACATCAGGGTCATAAGTACAGAAATTACTGTATTTCAATCATCACACAATTATATAAAATCAAATTGAGAGTCTCGTTTCCACATTTCAATCAATTCACAATCAAAATAGCCACCTGCTCATACCAGGTTTGCATATCCAAGAAAATACGAGACCATACCATTAACAGTTAAGAGGGGACAGAATATGCGAATAGGTTCCTTTTTCCTTTTGTCATGTGTTATGATCTATTGGAAATGAGCAGCTCTACATCCACACAGCGTCAGCTGGTGTGGGCTCTGAGGTGTAGGAGGTTGACCACGTACAAGTCCCAGCCAAGAGAGAATATACCGGTAGTCACCTTTCTTGCATGTGTTCACTCAGATGGCACAAAGCAACAACCCCCTGATGACCAGAAAGACGCAAAACAGAAACTGAGACGGTTAGAAACGGGGGGAGGGGGAATAACAATATAACCAATATCCTCTCCCGTTTTGAGACATGGAAGGCTGGAGTGATACACAACAGAAGGCAATGAAACAAAATGTGAAATGAACATGAGATGAGATTGAAGAGGAAGAAAGAAAAAAAAACAGAAATGAAGATCAGAGGAGTAGATCATTTCTCCTCATCTGTGCTTCGCGCCTGGTGGTTGGTGTGAGGATAGTTTAAGTAGGCAGCACAGCAGCCCTGGTTTCCAGGTAAGTCTGGGATGAGATGAGGTCTGGGGATCCTGGGGGAGTGGGGGGGGGTATTCACAGAGTCCAAACATTCAATAGCTTCGCAGATAGAAACGCAGCCTAATGTTGTATTACCAACATCTTCTCCCTTAATGAGATCCTCATATCGTGCTTGATCTTATTAATTCGTTTCCATCTGAAAATGGCATCCTGTAACGTTGTTTCCTCTTTGAACAACCCCCCCCCCCCC
>OMKL01140931.1:0-17356 GCA_900302295.1 Parasudis fraserbrunneri | reverse complement strand
TAAGACTCAGAAGTATTAGAGAGAAACGGTTTTAAACCTTCACAGTCCACACACACACACACACACACACACACACACACACACAGAAAACACACAAACACACACACACACACACACACACACACACACACACACACACACTTTCATGTATCTGTTCTTGCTCATGATCTGAAATTAGAGTTTGTTTGATCCATTCAGGAAGCCCAGTCATCTTGGCTGTACTTATTGATTATACATTGCATTTCACATTCATAATTCTGCACACTTCAGCTTATTAGTTTTTGTCCTCTAATGCGTACAGCCAAGTCCATTAACACTTTCTTTTATAGCCTGCAGAACACTTTATGCTGTGCACAACAATCCACGACAGAGTAGCCTCCTCTCCTAATCCTGCTTTTCCATTCCATCTTACATCACTTCCTGTTAAATCTACTTTTATTTCCTGTCACCAGTTAGAGGAGAGAGATATTTGAAGCAGAGGACAGATAGAAGAGGAGGGGGAGAGAGAGAGAGAGAGAGAGAGAGAGAGAGAGAGAGAGAGAGAGAGAGAGAGAGGCAAGAGTGAGAGAGAGGAATGACCTTCACACATGAGCTATGCCGGGAGAGGAGGGAGGAGAAGAAGAGGGGATTGAGCGGCTGTTGCCTGGCAACCGCTGCAAGCGCAGGAAGGAGGAGGCACCTTGCTCCAGCTGCTGCCGGCTGCATGACGTCACTACAGAAAACCAACACAGCACACAGGCCGCATCCTAATTATCTAAAATGGCCTCCTCTACTGGATCCTTCACCCTCACCTAAACCAATCTGAAAGAGCAGCAGGACAGGATAAAGTAGCACCACACAACCTGAATTACCACCTAAGATGTTACTTCTACATCAGTAGCTTTCTCAGCATGTCTACATTGGGTCTAGAATTTGTGAATCTCAGACACACGTGACCTTTCTAGCCCCTTGGCTCTTTCACCCTGTACAATACTGTACTTGGGGAGTGAAAAGGGGTCCAGAAATAGTAATTACCCCTTAATGTTAGGTCACTTGGAGATTCAAAAGCGTTATCTTAAATGTCCAGGTAGGGAAATGGGGAAATGTCTTGCCACTGAATGGGGATATACCACAGGGGAAGACTGAAGGGGCATGCCTGAAAATGGATAAAACGTAATTTTGAACACGTTTTCAAAACTGTAATGTAAAACTGACAAAATGTAAACGTTCTGCCAACACTTTTTTTTATACAGGCCAGATACAATAGCGACCTATAGGAATGACATCTATGTTTTCCACCAAAAGCATAGCAGTGTATGGAGCATTTCTATTGAACAGACCTCTAAAAAACAAACGAGTACATCATTTTCTTGGCTGCAAGCCTAGCTTCAAAAGCACTGTGGTGGCTGAATTCTCAGCAGCAGTAAGACAGGCGGTCAGAGGATTGTCTGTCCTGACCTGTTAGCTTTGTCGCGGGTCTGAACCAATCAGAGTTACACTCCCCTTGACTACCCTGACTCAAACCTACACGGAGTGCTGAGTTCTGATGCAGTTTTGTAGGCTCTAAACTGTCTAAAGCACATGTGTCAAACCCAAGGCCCACGGACCAAATACGGCCTTGCATTTTCAGCTGGACTGAATTCGCTCATCAATTCATTTTTGCCTGCTGCCTCTCCTCGCCGCTATTCCTTTCGTGGGCCATTGGAGGAGGACCCAGTATTTAGCCTTCAGTTGTACCATATGCTGTCATTTACATTCACGTTCGCTTTTAAAAGCTTGTCGGTCATCCATTTTTCACTTGACTCAGGACGTGTTTCTCTTATTCGGTTGCATCCTATTTTACAGTATCAAGTGAATTATTGCTAATTCATCATTATTTTTATTGATTTCACATAGCCTAACTACACTGAAATCCAAACTGTGAAAATGATTGGTTTTGCACAAGACAAGTGAAAGTTGTGGTGGGAGATGTGTGTGTTGTGTCCGTTCGTGTGTACGTGTGTTCCACTTCGTTCTCCAATAGTCCAGGACCAGTTTAACCTAGAATTGATTGCTAATCTTACAAACTCTTGTGGGTGAATAATAAATCGAAACCATATATATAATTTAAATATGTAAAACATAAATCTATAATATCCAATATCCATAAAGGGCCTCCTTGCCCTTAACCTTCACTGAGGCACCAGAGAATGAACAGAAGTGCATTCACATTAACATATTGAGCTGGTATGCACAAATTGAACAGATAAACAAAAATGCACCTTTTTTAGGCATTTAGTGTCTGGTCCGCAAAATCATCTGCATTTTTCATTTCGGCCCCCTTAGTAATTGAATTTGACACCCCTGGCCAAAGTATTTACATTTTTTGGATTTGCAAAACTGTACTGACCTTGGGTTTACAAGATGCACTACGTTGCATTCTGATAGTTAAAATGCATCAGCTAATATCAACTTTGTGAAATGTGAAGCCTTTAGTTACTCCTAATACAGAATCACCTTTCCTATGATTAGAAGGAAGAGGATCATTGAAGCAGTTTTCTTATCAGTTCTGGACTATGGTGATGTAATTTATAGACATGCTGCTGCTTCCACTCTTAAACCCCTAGGCTCCATCCATCACTCTGCCCTCATATTCATTACTGGTGATAGCTGTGATACTCATCATTGTTTCCTGTATAATAAGTTTGGTTGGCCTTCTCTTGCAGAGAGGCATAATAAACATTGGTATTTGTTTATTTACAAAGCCCTTATTGGTCAGCTTCCACCTTACATCACAATGATGCTGGATTGGAACTTTGGACCCTATCTAACTCGATCAAATGACCGGCTTATGCTTAAGGTCCCTGAGCATGTTCTGTTCTTGGAAAGTCTGCCTTTTCCTTTAGTGCTCCTGACTCATGCAACGACCTTCAATACACTTTAAAGATTGATACTCTTCCAACCTATGCACAGTTCAAAATCATGATCACAAACCACTGTATCTCAATGTGTATCTGTTTTAGCTGATTTTCTTTGTTTTTATCTTGTGTTTTCTGTGATTTTCCCTGTTTTTATCTTGTTGTGTAACTACTTTTGACTACTTGTCACTCAACGTCACTGTAAATGAGGGCAACCTCAGTGAACATTTTAAATAAAGGTTTGAAATAATAGCCTATCAATCGTTGCCTATGAATTGTTAACCGTCTATAGCAGCACCATCTGTCAGTAGGTCCCACAGTAGCCTCCCTCCAAACTCCTTCTTTCCTTGAAACTCCACCTGCTCTGGTATCAAGATGTTATCCGCAGTCATCTTTGATATTATTAGACAGGTTCATCTACTGGTCAGCATGAACTTGATGCAGCGACGCCCTACGCTCTGCAGTGGCTCAGGAGACGGTCGTCTGGTAATCTGAACTTGATGCAACGATAGCCCCCCTTAATTGGCTGATGGTAGTCCCCTTTCCCCAGCAGCTAGCATTTCACTGGCAACATTTTATATTAAGAGTACAATAAATGAGGCTTCAAATTTCATAAAGTTGATATTACCTTATGTATTTTAACTCTTAGATGAAAAAAAAAACTTTTTTCACATCTTGTGAACTTCTGGTCATCCTAGACATTGTATTTGGTACAGTGAACTTGCTCATTTAAGGCATACAAAATGACAATAAGACTTTTTCACTAATTCAAGCAAAGATATAATAGTAAAGGCTTAGCTCTGGCACAAACAGTAGATCGGCTGTGATGTCACCAAAGCAAACCACAGTGATTTATCAGCACCTGTCTGCCTCCCCTTGCTGTTCCCTAACAGGATGTCATTGGTTGGTGACAGCCTCAGACAGGATCTGTGTGTGAAATATAGCCTGTATCCAATCCAAACGAGCATTTGGTAGGTCAGTTACAGTGTAAACCAACAGAGGAACCATGTCCAAACTGACATTAGTACGAGCGAGTAGTAAAGGAAGCAAGCCAATGGACACACACACACACGCATACACGCACACACATACACACGCATGCGCTCGCTCGCAAGCACGCATGCACGCAAGCACACACGCATGCACACACACACACACACACACACACACACACACACACACACTGTCTCAAGATACTAGAGACTACTGCTGTTGTTTTTCCCAGTAGTGTTGCCTCCATCCTCAGGGCCTGGCAGGCTTTGAGACCGTGGCAGAGCTGGGACTGTGGCTTGTGGGTGGTCAAACTAAGTATACTGTACATGAACATGCCATAAACAGCAACAATGACGCCCTGCACTTAAATCTTAAAGGGGAATACAGCCGATTTTCAAAAATTAAATACGTATTTTACAGTACTTCGCTTCGGGAAGTAAGCTCAGTTTGCCCACAAATCGCGCAGTTCACATCTTGGATTCTAAACTCCCACTGTCTTTGCATTGCAGAGAGAGGGGAGGCGTGCCAAATTAACATCCCAGGTATATAAGCAGCTCATGTGACCTGATCCAGTGGGCCCACAGATTCTGGCTCTGGAACCGAGTTGAACTTTCTGCTTATCATCATAGCACTTAAGTAGGTAAAACACACATTTCAGTGTTGAAAATCAGCGGTATTCCCCTTTAAGTATAGGCTACTAGTGATAGCTAGATACATTCTAAATGTTCAGTAGATCTACAGTATGATAAATATAGAAAGGGGTAACAGAATTCTAGTAGGCTAATACTAGTAATGCTGAATATGCTATAGGTCCTATGAGGATCCCACATCCTTGCTGACAACCTCTTTATCAATTGGACCTCCAAAATAAACAAAGAGAAGATAGCAGACGCCCTAAATTCAGACAAAAGGCCAACCTCAGTGAGCGGGGGCTCTTATGTGCCACAGAAATAGACTGAGAACTCTACATGGAGAGAGGCACATAGCAAGAACCAAGTCCCTTGATAAGTGTGCCATGGACTTTTTTCTACTATTTAGAAAAATGCAATTTAAGGGGCATTTCACCAATTTTTAAACTGATTTCTATCATTCTGTTGTGACAGGCACATGATAAAGAGATATAAAACGTTGGATGAAGTCATCGGAAAGCAGACCTCTAGTGAACTAGCAGTCACTAGTTCCTTAACCATTTAAAAAAAAAAAATTAAATGGTGGATTTACGCCCGGTTGTAAGTCTAAATCCCTCAGCTCCGCCTCGGAATCCGACTATACAACCGGGCGTAAATCCACCCATTTACCCCTTCCTCTTAGGGTTAATGGCTTTATTATCCCATGTCCTCCTCACAACAGAACGATATGATTAAGGTTGAAATTCGGTGGCCCTTTAAATGTCATTTGGACTAATTGAATATATGGAACCACGTATGGTAAAAGTCATCCTATGATGAAATATGCAGATGACTGGTAATAACACTATAAGAACCCGAGGATGACCACAGGATGTCTTCACTTATACATATAAGAATGCCCAACACAGATTCCCATGATAAGACATTCTGGAATTATGGAAAAACTAGTTGACACAGAGTAACAAGTTACTTGGTAAGTAACACGTTACAGAGGTGCTAAAATGTAGAGGGGGCACCAATAACCTTTTTTGCTGTACAAAAGTACAAATACAAGTATTTTGTTTTGAGTAGCCTACTCACCAATATGGAGTATCGAAATTAGTTATTTGCTAGATTTTTGACCATTTTTGACTGCTACTATATTCTGTTGAAAATTGTGTGGGAAAGCATCTTGACAGTTACATTATTAACTGCTAAACTAATCAACTCCCAACCTCCCATTGTATTTTCTGATGTAACTGAAAGATAAACATAATTCCATAATCATCGAATACCATTGTGCTAGTACTAATTTCTTAGTATTTGTGGCCTTTGTCGATACAGAGAACAAACATCTTAGCCTGGTACTGGGCCAATACCTGACACTGTTATCGGTGTACCTCTACTAAAATGGTTGACATACAGTGTATGACTTTAATGGCTACACCACAGGGATAAAACATATCTCTATATGGGCTACACTGTCTATCTAATGCTCTGGCAACAACCAGCATAATGAACTTAACACTGTTCGTAAAACGCCATGGTTTTGGAACACATCCTTTACACAAAGCACATCATCAATCTACCATCATACAAAGGTGGCAGTCCTGCTCCATCTTTATATCTAGAGCACATAGCCTAATGAAGAGCAATATAAATCTGTTGCCCACAAGGTTGGCAAGAGCTCATCTTCACCTCTAGGTGTGCCTGAAAGGAATCTCTCTCTCTCTCTCTCTCTCTCTCTCTCTCTCTCGTAAGCACTTTCCAGTAATGCAGCTCTAGGTCAAGCTAAGCACATGATCCTGATTTGAATCTATGATAGAAACAACCCAGCTATTCACTACACCACCGACATATCCCTCAAGTCACTTTACCTTATACTATTTACTCACCTACACATGTGCACAAACACATGGTTTTACCCATATACACATACAAATATACACACGTGCGCGCGCGCGCACACACACACACACACACCTGCCTCTCATAGGCCAACACATATTGACAACACTTCATGTTTTATAAATGTAAATCTCTACTTCACAGAGGTCCATCATCACTAAGTAAACAGGCTGTGCAGTGGTACAGTAATAAGACATAATGAGCAGCTAATATGATGTCACAGTGATCATCAAGCATGACAGGATGAGAACAGAGAGATGATGTAAAAATTGGAAGATGATTGGCTAGAAGCAGACTTTATCCATGACGTAACCAACCAATGATATTCTGTAGGGCTGGGAATAAATATAGAACATTTATATAGAATTGTTTTATTAGAAACAAATTTAATTGATTAATAAAATAAAATAAAAAACGCTAAACGTTGTTTCTAGTGTGCCTCCCATCCTACAGATGTCTCTAGTTTGCCTTACGCTGAGTCTCTGCAACGGAACTACTATAGAAACTCAGTTCAACAAATGATATCTTCTGACAACAGTGGCAGGTGCTGGCCACATGAAGCCAGCGCCATCAAGCCTAATTGAATCGATATCATATTAAATCAAATAAAATTTAAATCAAATCGAATTGGGACCTTGTGAATTGAAATCTAATGGAATCAGGTAATCAGTGCTAATACCCAGCCCTAATATCCTGTTAGAGAACAGCAGGCTGAGGCTAGCTCAAGGGCTTTCGAAAAAAAAGGTGGAGTCATTGACAACGTTTCCTTGACAACTTCACTATGTACAAATTCAGCGACCACTGGGACCAGGACTCTATTTAAAGATCCAGTACAATGATTTTTGAATTCAGTAATAAATTGCTTATTGTGGAATATTAATGTCATGAATATCCATGTTTCAGCTTTAGATGTATCGTTTGATTTGTTATAACTGTTTTAGTGCAGTTAGGTTCAGTAGGTTGAGGGGGCGTGGCCTTCTGTTCATTGAAAGGAGATGTCAAGTTAGTATCATAATACATGAAGCTTTCAAATGTAAACAAATTCATGGGACCAGTATGATCGGTTGCTATGGGAGATTAACATTTGCTAACCTGTGCTAGCAGGTGATAAATAAATTGTCACAGTTGCTGAGGATGTTTTTGAACCACTAAAATTAACTAAATTGAAGCAAACTAAGTTTCATTACTTGTTTGTGGACTAACTAGCTGATATCCTTTACAACTACTGAAAACGGACCGACTGATGGGCCAATCAGGTAACCAGAGTACAGTGTGTAATATAACTCAGGAAGCAGATTGGATTTCTGAAATGGCTTGATTTTGTTGATATCCAGGGGGATAGAGATCAAAGGTCTTTAGCCATCATTTTCACAACAGCAACAATTTTTTACCTTTGGTTAAAAAAAGAATGCAATGAGACTGAAAAACATGATTTTCATTGTACTGTATATCTTAAGTGTCATGTGTAGAGGGGCTATACAGAAGACCGGGACAGAAAGGGCTTTCAGCATGTGGTAATGAGGTAGCTGGAAGACAAACCAGGAGATATCCAGTTGGTGACAGTAACAAGGAGAGGAATGGTTGCGATACCTAACTCTAATTGTCAAAAAGAATGGGTATGATTCAAATGTCAGATGTATTTACTTTAAATTCACCATGGTCTTTACTTAATTTTTAGTAAGAAAATTTGTATCCATTTATTTTTTAGTGTGCCACAGAAAGCCAATTACAAAAGCAGCGTGCCCACATCTGACCTGTGCTTTTCACTTGTAAACAGATGTCACCAGTATCTGGTCATCATCAGAATCAGACAGCTCCATCTGTGAACCTGAGTCGCAGCATTTCTCCATGGTTTGGCTTGATGTGCCAGGGCTGCCAGTTGGGTTTGGATTTCAGCTTATTGGGTAGACAATTGAGATAAAACATGCTAGCAATGTTCAAAGTGGTTTCTAACTACAGCAACATAAGTTTACAAACTCAATGAAGATCAAGTATCCTGCAAGTATTCGTGCTTCACTCTAGAGCTGCGCAGAAAGGGGGCGTTAGTGGAGTAGCCTATGTCTACCAATGTCAGTGTTAAAAGATCAGGGAAGTTGCTGATATTTGTGAAGCTAGAATCCCATGTATAGAGCTATGAAGTGAGACCTGAGAAGCTGCTATCAGGAATGTGGGCATGCTTTTTGCGATTGTATGGAGAAGGGAGGTGAAAGATGTGGAAAGAAGCAGGGTGGACAGTGAAGTGAAGCAGGGAAGTGTTGGAGGAGGGAGGAGCATGCAGAGTGCTTAAATTATAATCAGAATCATAGCACATGATAAGCACAGCGTCCAAGAGGGATTAAGAAGGAAGAGGTGTTATATGCTAAAGCTATTAAATTAGTTCAGGGGGGATTTGAGGTCATGCTGACAACACATCAGACACTCATAGAGATTACCTATATTGACTATTAAACACAATTTATTGAAATTATTGCAAGGGTATTAACAACTATGGAAGTTGAGAGAAAGTCTAAGAGGATAGATGGTGATATAAGCTACCAGAGGACGTCTCGGTGGCCTCTGGCCCAAGAGTCTAGAGTGGTGTATTAGATTTGTTTGGAGGGGTAGGAATGGGGTTTAGTGTGTTGGCCTAGTCTAAATTAGAAGTACATATAATTTACAAGTTTTTAATACTTACTGCAATTTGTTAAGAATCCAGCAGCTGGCGGTAATGCAGCATCTTGCATGTCAACCGTCATAAAAGAGCAAGAAGAAGAATGAATGCAATTTGCTACAATGCATTCCTATGGCGTTACAACTAATTCTAGCCGCACGGTGCCCTTTTCTTTGAATGCTCTTTGCTTGAACATGTCAAGCTGCTACTTGATCCAGAAAATGTTGTGGGGGTGGGGCAAGAATGAGATTTCCTACAGTATTCCTACAGGAATACTCAGGCGCCAGTTTGATAGCCTTGTCCCACTTCTTCTGACACAAATAATGGGGGCACTGGCCTGAGCCCTGGCGCTACCCAAATGGACAAACAGTGGGCAGTGGGAATACAGAAGAAGAATTTCCAAGTAACGCCTCATGTTATTTTAAAGGAGGAGGAGGAGGTGCCAAGCAAAGGAGTTACAGTTCCACTGTCTGTCATTCAATCCTATGTGAGCAATGCACAGTACTGTGTAAAATGTCCATGCAAGGAGTTGCTCAACAGGATATCCTCATGTAATTCTGTTATATTCCCATCTTTAGGCTACTGCTGGCAGTGTACTCAGATACTAGAAAGTGATCCCTGTATAGTAACAATTTCAAAACAACATTATTCCCCTATTTGCTAAAAGACCAGGCTTTCCTGTCTACATAGAAAAACCAGAAACCCACATTATAATAAATGATACTCCACTATATTGCCAACAATGTTTATTTTCTACAGTAAATAATAAAAACCTGTAAAACCTTGTTTTCATATCCAAGCATACAGAGTAATCACATTTTACACAACTGTCACCAGCATTCTCCATTAAAAACTAAAACATTACTAGAGGTGTGGGGTGGGTCAGCACCATGGGGCATATCCATGTACTCCTGGTGTTGTGAGTTTGATTCCAGCTTGTCACCTGTCATCCCCTACCTCTCCACAAGGGTATATAGCCTACTGTCCATTTAAGCAGAGGTACAAAATAAAGAATGCAAAAATGTTCTGGTGTTTTTATTTGTGAAATATGTACAGCATCATACAAGCTAGTTCACGAGATCATATTCAGTCCAGATTCTTTGAATATAGTGCAAAGCATCACACACATCTTTGACTTAATCTGCAAACCATACTCGCATTTAACAATCAACAAAAGCCTTCCCACTTGTTACTTGTATTGAAACAATGAAAGATTGTACTGATGAACCTCACACTACAAAGGAGTCTTGTTGACAACACATATTCTTAATGAATACAATTAATATTGTTAATGTTATAGTTAAAAATAACGTAATTATAACTACTTGTCCAAAGGTTACTTCTGGGGTCACTGTATGAAACAAGCAATACATTGAGGGGCTTTTCAAATAGTCTGTGAAAAGAATGATATTGTCACTTGTCATACATTCAGATTGACCAATGTCAGGCAGTTTAATCTTCGCCTCATTTAGGATTGTCAACCATTTTGCATTACAGCAGTTGAAATTATTCCCGCTTATATACATAGCATCAAGGTGTACAGATATGTCACTAATCAAAGAATGATTTATGGACACAAAAATATTGTTCCTTATATCGAGCTCTCTCAAAGGGGAACAACTTAAGCTGCGGGGTATGACACTGAGGTGGTTGTTTGAGATGTTCAGATGAGTTAATGCAGGCATGCAGGGCAGAGGCAGGCCAGAGCTGGTCATGTTGATTTCACTGATACTCAGGGATTGAAGACTTGTCTGCAGATCCTCTAGTGCACCTACTTGCATGACCATATCTGAATTTAGTGCAAGGTTAAGGGAAACCAGTGGAGTTTTCTCAAATGTGTTTGGGTGGAGCGTCTTTATGCCATTATCTTTAAGGTTGAGGTGTTTAAGAGTCCCGATTTGTCCAAAGTCAACACAAGACACATTACTTTTTATGGTTTCCTGTGCTGATGTAGACCGTTTCAACTGGTCCAAGGGGGCACAAGGCTTCACAGAATTATCCTGTAGGTTTAATGTCTCAAGTTGTGTAAGGGCCTTGAGAAAGATGGGGGAAATATGTACAAGTCCATTGCTTTGCAGGTCAAAGTACCTTAGGGATGGGAAGGAAGGCAGTTGATGGCATACTGATGTATTGTCCTTTGTAATACTACAGCTGATGTTCTGCAGACAATTATAACTGAAATTCAGAGTTTCCAAAGATGTGAGAAGGCTCAAAGTTTCCTGTGGGAAAGACCTGAAATGGTTGCTGCTCAGATCCATATAAACCAATGGCATCAGCCTCCAGTTTGAATATATATGATCATTTTCAATTGCATTGTCTTCCCCACTTGTGATCTCTTTATAAAGTGAGCTGGCCTCCAATATTAAGGTTTTCTCTGCAGTCATACTACCAACCATATTATTCTGCATATAAAGATATCTTAAACAATTGATCTTTGGAAGAATTGGAAAATAAAGGAGTTTGTTGTAACTTAGATCTAGGATTTCAAGCTTGTACAACTTCTTGTCCTCGTGTGTAATGAAGAACTCTATTGAATTTCTACTGAGATTCAAATATTTCACTTGATGTAATTTAAAATCACAGATATGGACTAAATTATTTTTGGCCAGGCTTAGGCTCTCCAGTCTCGTCAGTACTTCAAATGTCCCTTGCTCTATATCTGTTATTAGATTATTATCAATGCAAATGGTTCTTAAGCCTCTGCTCTCTTTGAACAAGTTGGACATCAGTTTTGTTAAACCATTGCCTGTGAGTTTAAGTTGCTCGAGCGACGATTTGTTTCGAAGGTAGAGTTCCACGGCGTCATGGTTCAACCTGTTCATTGATATGTCCAATCTCTTCAGTCTGCTGATGGATTGGAGGGCTTTACTGTTACTGCCAAGGTTGTTGTTCAGCGCATTTCTGGCCAGATTCAACTCTTCAAGTTGAGCCAGGTTTTCAAAAGCCCCCTCGGAGATGAGATCCAGCTGGTTGTTACTCAGGTCCAGCCACTGCAGGTGTGGTAAACCAAGTGTGTGCAACTGTCTGATGAAGTTATTGGACAGATCCAGTCTTCTAAGCCTCGTGTCCAAGTCCAAAGGAATAGAGGAGAGGTTCTGGTTGTGCCAGGACTGCTCCTTCAAATGAAAAAGAAAAAAAAGAAAGAAAAAAGAATGAATGATGAGTCAAACAGGGAAACTGAAATTGACTCAGCCTCAGTCGTCAGTAGGATTCAGATTCCCAGAACCAGTTAAAGTCCATCTTTAGAGACAAGTTTATTTAATACATTTGTTATGATGACAGCAATTTCTTTTGTGTGCAAATTTCACAATCATTGAAATTGTTAAGGTTTTTCAAGAGGTCCTACCTTAGGGTCATAATACAGCACTCCAGTGGCATAGAGATTCAGACTGAACAGCCAAATGATGAAGAGATGAGAGAGTGTAAGTCTGAGCATTCTCCCCCTGCTGCGATTGCTGCTACTGTTGTTATACGGTTGCCTGCTACTACTATTGTCGCAGCTCACATGCACACACACCCATTTATAGTTGTGCTTCATAAAAAAAAAAAAAGACAAACAGCTATGGACACCAGATAGGCTTTGTTGACACTATATTTACACAATAAACACATTACATATGACAAGCACTTTCCCTGAAGAGGTTTTAGAAAGTACACTCTTCTCAGGGGAAATAACACAAACTAGTCAAATATAATCACAATTCAGTTAAGTCACTGATATACAAGCTAAAGGTTGGTTATTCATGAAAAGTCCATTTGGGAAATGTCAGGCTTCATGATATGACAGATTGCGAGGTTTTTAAAAGTAACAGCTTGGATTTTATCATTGTATCTTGTGACATTTATTGAGTATAGGCCTATTATATCAGCTGGAAAGCACCTCATCTAAGCAACGTAAATCTATCCCTTTGCGTTTGTCCACGCTAGTCTTGGGAAAATGGAAACCTTTCTAAAATAGAAAGGAGGAACAAATAAACAGTGCAGAGGTGGAGGGATGCCGTATAAAGGGACATGCAGAAATAGAATGTGATGAAAGAAGGTGGCTGAGCATACAAACAAAGGTAGGTAGGCAAGGCCACAGGGAGTACCTGGAAACCTGGGTGAAAACCGGGGTTTTCATGCACTCTGGTTACATTAAAGGCTCAATCCGTGATCCAAACATAAACACATGGGTAGCCCCACCAACAATAATAAGAAATAGGGATGGAGACATATTTTCATTCTCTAGTTGATTGACGAAGCTCGTGATACAAGGACCAACAGTCGACAACAGATGAATATGAGTTTTAAACTGTTTTTGTTGCATTTTTGAGCTGGTAATACGTTTGTTTACATTGGTAATGTTTGTAAACATTAGATTAAAACACCCATATTTTGTTTCATGATGGAGTAAGAAAGTTCCAATGGCATATTTTCCATCTACAAATCAAAATTTTTCAGAATAAATGTGAATATAAATTTATATGGTCAAAAGGAAATGCATACTGCTTTTAAAAGTAGTCCAGCTATCTTTCAGAAAATTGAGGGACAGTTCTGTTGCTGTGTCAGCCCATCATGCCTCCTCCTTGAACTGGATGACAGTCGCTTAGGGACTGTACTGTTCAGTTTTCCTGCTGTCACTTGTCTCGCTATCAGTGTCCACACAGCCAGCGTGCTGTCAGCTTCCCACATCCTGAACCAAGAACTGCAGTCATATTTTTAGATGTAACGCACATCTAGATGACTGGCGATGTCACTAACTCACTCATCCAGTAACTCACTCACTCATGGTTAGCCGCTCTGTCCCCAGTAGCGGCTGACAGGAAATGTGCTTTGCATCTATGACACTGTGTGTCCTTGTTTCCTGTTTCAGTTGAGTTGCACAATACCAAAGAAGGTTGAGTCTGCAACCATGGAGATCAGGGCTTGGGGCCGGTTTGGAATGACCAGTTCTAGTTCATCCTCCTCGTCCAGCTTCACTATGCCTTTGACAGAGAATAAAATAGGAAGAAGATTTACTTTATTGTCAATTTACGCACAACTGAAATTTGTCTTTCCGAATATCCCTCGTAGTTACACATAGATGCAGTCCCCCACACACATGCATTCCTTCAAAGAGGTCAGAATGCAGGGTCACTTGCAGCACAGCGTTTGGAGTTCAGTGTCTTGCTCAAGGGCACTTTGGCAGAAATGGTGGGCACCGTAGATGTATTACCAGCAACTGGAATACACCCCCCCATTGGTACTGGGATCAAACCAGTGACCCTTCAGTTACTATTTGGCCTCTCTACCTCTACACACCCTGCCTACAATAGGTGTTGTTAAAACACACAATATGAGGATAGGCAAAGCTAATTATTAAAAGAGAGACCTCATTCAGCCACAGAACATAAGGACAAACATTGCTAATTATGCAAGTAATTATCACAAATTATCATTTTGAGAGGCCAATTTGTACAGTAGTCTATATAGCCTTATACTGACCTGCAGTGTAGCAGGTATTGGCATCATTGGCTTGAAGCATTACTTGCAGGCAGCGTAGGAGCTCTGTTGATCTCATCCCCGATATGCTGGAACTCTGACTTTGAACTACATGGCCCATAATAGTGCCTGGGCTTTGGAACAAAACCTGGAAATCAAGCAGAACATTGGCAGCATAGTCTGAACAAATCTTATCTCATAATAAATATGTCTGATTTGAGAGTTATGCTGTAGTCCTACAGAGACACATTACTTGTCCAAACACCATGTAATAACCATCTTCTTGGACAACCATTTTGTTTTCCTTTGGTGAAATGGCCTGTCCACACTGTGCAGCAACGGTCCAAGGAATGACTGTTACATTTCCTGAGGGAAAAGGTCAAATGAATTTAGCCAGATTAATGACATGAAGTTCAATCAAAAGCCCCAGTTGCAATTAGTTTTACCTCTTACGTATGGTTGTTTCTTAGCATTGGCTGACAACTGCAGAAATGACTGTAGAGCTGGATAAGATAAGAAAAATAAACACAATTATATTCATAACATTAACACCATATGACATGTCCTTATTCCCAGATTAGATTTTAACTAATGCACTCGTTTTCATTCAACTCTCAGCTGACGGCAAAACCAACCTCCACAGCCACCCTGTTCCCGTCTTACTCTCCTCAAGGATATTAGAGCATGCTTTTCAGTTTGTTGGAAAGCACTTGACCTTATTTCCTAAGAGAAAACAGAGTAGTCAAGAGAAAATAATTTATTTTTGCAACGTTATCCGAGTACTTGATAATGGTACAAATCTCATCTAGTACAATGTCCAAGATGACTCCATCCAGCGTAATCGTTGACATACCTCCCATGTCTTTGACATGTTGGCTATTCTCCCATCACTGGGTCCCTCAGTGCGTGGCTGATTTAGCTGTAGAATTATGTCTCCTCTGAGTTTTCTCAAATCATCCTTTAAAACACTGACTTTGTACACCAGGAAAAGGCTAAGACATAACATGAACGCTGTCACTGATAATAAAGCATTGTCAAGCATTTTGAGACTTGGAGAGACCTAATGTCCTCAATTTACTCAGAAAAGGGTGAGGTCACAGATCAGTTCACCCCGGAAACGTAATGTTCAGTTTCAAAATGAGTTTGTAAATGAGGAACTATCTTCTGAAGCCTGCTTCTCAAGATGGAACTCATTTAGATTGCATGAAGATTACAGCCAAATTTTCAATACATTGTGAAACTCACAGTCAAAGTAAAAGCCACATTTTAATATAGACAAAGGCTTCATTCAAAGAGCATCATTTGTTCTTGTCAGTACTTGTGCCAGTGGAGTCCAATATGAAAGAGGGGTTCTAACCTTTTAAATCAATACCACCCGGGTGCAAAAATGCCAAAGAAAGACAAATGCTTTCAGACAGAAAATGAAACATTTTAATCCATCAATCAAATCCATTTACAAAAGTATATCCCATTTTATATACAATATGTACAATGACATATAAACATAACTATCATTTTTCAACATGGATTCATTCATACGGTAACTAAAAACAATAGCATTGTAACAAAACATATCACTCTGATATTCTGCAGGGATGCTGTAGTGCAAATGTGCGCAAATACATAGTGCTGTACTAGCATGAAAACATTGTAACTCCCAACTTTGATGATTTTCTTTATTTGAATTGAAAGTTTACAGTTTCATATGTGCTCTGTAACTTTTATGAACAAGGGGCCCATGAAACCCATTCAAATCCCCTTAGATAATTTTCTAAATGCACAGTCTACAACATGTTTCTCTTAATTTCTGAATAACATTTTTTTTTTTTTTTTGGAGATACAAGATTTTCATTCGACAGCATGGAAAGTACGTAAATATAAAGTATCAATCAGCGCAGTGTCCTTCTTTGATATAAACAGATGTTGTCTATGTGTAGAAACAAAATGATGGCTGTAAATAAGAACTTATGTAAATAAGAACTTTCATATGATGAGGAAAGGACATTTCGCTCATCAAGGCTTGTTATTTTGCACAGAATGTCTGTCATGGGAAGCATTACTATCTCTATAATCCTTGTTCCAATATCATCCGTGTCATGAAAGACAGAACTGTGAGGGGGAATATTAACCACCAACAGCATTCCTCAAACCTACTCAGAATCAGTAGAAAAAGAACTAGGGCTGCCCCCTCTTAGTCAATTCATCGGACAGTTTAGTCTCAGTCGTTCTTTGTTAGCAGATTAGTCTTTTTTTTTGGTTTTGTTTTTTGTAAATGCTGAATGAGTCATTTCCTGAAAAAAAAAAAAAAAGATAAGCCCATGTCTGGTAAGCACTAAATTTAAAGAGGTACTTCTACAAAATTGCATGTGGAAAACACAATTTTATAGCTTAGTCGATAAAATCAACTAATCGATGTGTCCTATGACTATTAGTGGACTGAGAATTTCTTTAGTCGAGGACAGCCCTAGACGGAACATCACATGGCTTGATTGAGGCTTTCAGCTGGAATTTACTTCTAAAAACAGATCTAATCGACCTATCGTCAAACCTTTGCGAAAACTACTGGGGAGGATGAAAAAAAAAAAAAAAAAAAACTGTCTCACGACGAGCAATTTCTACTGAGTGTTCTGATGGCGTTTGTCGGTGGTTGTTGTAGTTGTCAGTGATGTCCAGTAGATGGAGCCTCTCCAAGTCTGACACTTCCCAGGAACGTGGTGTGGTTGGTCATGCTGATGAGCGTGTCCTCGTACACCATGCGTATGGAGATCCTCTGGCCGGCGCGCAGCAGGCTTACCCCAGCCGTGTAGCAGGTGTTGAACTTGCGCTGGCCTGTCTCGATGCTGCAGGTGCAGCGTAGGAAC
>OMKL01140930.1:0-11206 GCA_900302295.1 Parasudis fraserbrunneri | reverse complement strand
CACCCACCCCCCACACACACACACACACACACACACACACAGAGAGAGAGGATGCAGAGCCACAGGAACACTGTTCTGCTGATGAGAGACAAACTACTGTGGAAATGGCTCAGACAATGCCTTATCAAGCTCCTGCTGTGCGTGTGCGTGTGTGTGTGTGTGTGTGTAGAAAGTAAAACTCCCTCAACCAAGGCTTAGTTAGGAGTCTGTCTGTTTATACTCAAGCAAGTTTCATCATGCAGGCATGGTTTTGTGATTGTTGCACATATGCACAGTGCTGCCCTCTGTTGGACAGACGAGGTAGAGACTGGGAATGGTGGAGTCAAATAGGCCAACAATGTGGTCCACTTGGAGAGAAACGGGAATCTTTTCTGTCAGACTTCAACCCTTTCAAGTGCACAACCTCGTATGTCAGATTAGAATTTCGAATGATGATGTAACAATAGCCACTGGCCACTGAAAGCTACAGACTGGTATAATTCTAAGACAGAATTCTGAGAAAGAAAATTCTAAAACCACACACCTGAAAAATCACATTAATACAGTAATTTGAAATGAAGGAGACACTGAATCTAAGCTCACACCTTTTTCTGCCCCGGGCTGGTGGTAATACATATGTAGTGTACCTCTACTGGAGAGAGAGTTTTCTAGAAGCTTTATTGACTCAGAACCTGGTCATATTTGGGAAAGGGTGGAGCGCTGGTCTAAGGGACAGGCTCCTACTTGCCCTGCATCTTCCCTCAGAGGAATGTTGCTATGCCGATACCAGGACTTAAATTGCCTCCCGATAATTTTGGCAGCTCATGCCATTTACCGTGACTGCCATGATTTATGGTCCGTTTTATGGTTCGCTTATCAACTTGTGATGGGCATAATGTGAATATCACTACAGCATGTTCATCATGGCTTGCAACACATTGCATAATTGTTGTACCATTTAGCGACTGTGCTGCTTATGTAACCACTGTCTGTATGACACATGATCAGTTACAGTGTATCAAATGAAATCTAGGCTATATGAATGAATGAATGAATGAATGAATGAATAGTTTATTTAGAACAATACCAAATAATAAAAAAATGACAATGAAAAGAAAAAACACAAAAATAATCACTGTGAAAGAGAAAAAATAAAATAGAATAAAACAAAATAAGAATAAAAATAAACAATCTCTTGTCTGAAAAGGTGTAGGAAGAAGCAAGATGCTTGTCAGGTCCTACCCCTTATTACAAAACATCATTAGTCCTGAGTTACATAACCAAGTACCTTCAAACAAAATCCTCCTTTATCTTCAAACAAAATCACTTTACAATCAATCAATCGAACAAGTTAATATACAATCATTACTGTTAATGAATAATAAGTTAATATACAATCATCAGGCTACTGTCCATCCAGTATATTTCGAAAGCAAAAGGTATATGCTGACTAGATCAGAGCAAAAACCGAAACAACGAATACAAGACAAGTCCTTAATTTCAACTTCTAAATTAATGAGTTACTATCTCCAATCTATATCATCGTTCTATGAGCTCTCTGTGTAATATGTCCCTAAAGACTGTGGCAAAACAGTTCAGTAATACAGTATTTAATGTGTCCCTAAAGACTGTGGCAAAACAGTTCAGTAATACAGTATGTAATGTGTCCCTAAAGACTGTGGCAAAACAGTTCAGTAATACAGTATGTAATATGTCCCTAAAGACTGTGGCAAAACAGTTCAGTAATACAGTATGCAATCTCTGAACCCATGGGCTACCATATTCTTTTTCTTTTTCTTTTTTATTGATGATTTAGCCTCTGGGGGCCGCAGCCAACATTTCGGCGCTTCCAGTGTAGCTGCTGGCTGCTAGCTGCCGATTCATAAGCTCAAGCCCAATATCCGGGCCAAGACTTCCTCTTCTGTGCACCGGTCATTGTTTGCAGTCCGATTAGCATCCAACTAATTTATTTAAAGGCAATTGTGTTATTCGACATTGAAAGGAATTTATTTCTTTTTTTACACGAGTCTAACATTTCTCCATACACATACACAAACATCGATACTTTCTGTTTGGTGTTTTAGATCCAGAAGACATTTCGGCCAATGCATTTCGCCCTCTTTTGTTTACCTGCATGCAATCCAAGCATGTTCCTGTGCCTACATTTCAAGTGCCATCCCCGCTCAAACGTGATCGGTGAATACCGCTCTGTCTACAGACGGAAACCAGAATGCCTCCGACATCAAAATCGTGTCCCTTGCCCACAGATTCTGCATTCAGATGCAGATATCTGTTTATAGAGATTATACAGTATGTAACGTGTCCCTAAAGACTGTGGCAAAACAGTTGAGCCACACAGATCTACGGAAGAGTCTCAAATCGCATTCTTTGCCCTTTTGTAGCGTTTCTGTGATGACTTTCATCCGCTGGCCAAACGCCCATCATCGGCAGCGTTTTGTGTCAGCGAGTGCCAGCCCAGCATGCCCTGAGAGTTTCTAATTTAACCAAATACGGACACGGAGGAGAGACGGGAGGCTCCTGTGGTGCGGCGTGGTGTTTTTATATAATAACTCCTTATCGTTTTTGTTTGTCTTGAAATGAAAACAGCAGTCTCTCCTTCTTGGTACGTTCAGGCTCGTTTAACGCCGGTGAGCGATGTTACCCCTTACAGCGTTTAACACCGGTGACCGATGTTACCCCTTACAGCACGCAAGCGTCACAGCGGCAGCATCAGCAGCAGGAGAGCAGTGTCAACGCCTCTCTCCCCATCTCTCTCTCTCTCCCTATATCTCTCTCTCTCCATCTCTCTCTCTCCCTATCTCTCTCTCTCTCTCCCTATATCTCTCTCTCCATCTCTCTCTCCCCCTATCTCTCTCTCTCCCTATTGCTCTCTCCATCTCTCTCTCTCTCCCTATCTCTCTCCCTCTCTCCATTTCTCGCTCCGTCTCACCCTGTATGAGGTGTACTTTAATGAAAAAAAAAAATAGTAATAATAACCAGGTAACAGCTTGTGGTACATGTTTGCAATCATAGTAATTTAGCGGTAGAAAGTCTGTGTCTTTTTCTCTCTTTCTCTCTCCAACACCTCTTCTTTCCCAATTCCGTCCCTTTTTATCTCTGTATCATCAGACCATCTGGAACAATACCGGCGGCCAAAACCAATAACCCTGCTTGTTTTTAATACTCTGGCCAGGGACCGCTGTTATTGCAGTGAACGCTATTAAGATGTGTGAGTGAGGCTGGTGTCATTGCAGGCGAGGAGTGTTTTTTTAACCCCCGTATGAAGGCTATGAAGCAAGCTTGGGTTACTGCAGTACTTTCACAAACATCCCAGGAATTTTGCCCAAGAATTGTTTTGAAAATGGGGATTTTGTTTCCATTTGGCTCTGTACTCTCTGACCTCACCCCATGGGCATTGGCTAAATGGGAGATATTAGTCTCTAGACTATAGATCAACTGCGTTGCGTGTCTTTATCGAAGGGGCTTTAGTAATGGGAATTGGGGACATTGTATACATTGAAGTTGAATGAGAAGGAACGGTGGATTGCAGTTCAAGGTAGAACAAAGCAGATTTTTAATTTTGTCCCAAATAACCTTCTCTATGATATTCATCATTGTTGAAATAAAGTTGTTGTTGTTTTTTTTATAGGACATCCCTCCTAAGTGAAAGTCGTTCATATGACAGATTAATGTGAACAGAAGGAGAATGAGGAAATATGAGTTCCCTCCACATAGGTCCATGTTTTCTTCCTAATGCCGTGTCTTCATAATGAATTCCGTATAATCACCTTATCATCTTGATTCAGACGCCAGAACCATGCTGATGCCACAACTGTGTTGCCATAATACTTCTTGCTCCCTAAATTAAAAACTGTTCCAGCGCGGGTGGGCTGAATTGAAAAAATAAAGAAATAATAACAATAATAAATCCTCCTCTGAGATTAAAAATTAAGTTCTGAAAGTCTTCTATGCACAAGGGCAATATAAATACTTTATTTAGGGAGAATATGGCTCCTCTACTGACTTGGGATCCTCTTAAAATCCACAAAGGTGTCAAACATCAACCAGGTAAAATGTATAGTACTGTATATATTTGAATTGCCTCACATTCATATGTTAGAGAGCTGGTACGGTTATCATTGTGTCTTAGAAAAAGAAAATAATCGCTCTCCAAAAACTCACTGTCTCTGTAGCATGTTGTGGCCATCTTGCCTTTTAATGATCCCATGCTTTTAATGATCCCATGCTTTGGCTACCAGGTCCTCATGGGGCAGTTGGCAGGGGCAGAGGTCACTGGGTTGGGGGGATCTCCGGTAAGCCGATCCCCTGACCTGGTGGGGCTGTCGGAAGTAGAAGAAAATAGCAAGGAAAATCTTTGCCCTCTGGGCCTCAGTTCACTTAAAAGAGTGCGACCCAGCAGCTGGCCAGTTTACTCTCCATTTTGGATCTATATAGGCTCCGTAATGGAGGATATCTTGACATTGGCCACTGGGGAACAACCCAAAGTTTTTTTTCAAGGGCCTCCCATTCACTAGTGGACCCAGACCTCACTAAGGGAAATCTATGTTGGTGTAGGTCATCAGCCATCTGTTGGGGTATCTGTATTTCTATTAGAATTATATGATGTCATTGAGTAAGAATGTCTTCTAGTGGATGGATTCCCTCTGGAGGTTTATCAGTGTATCAGTTTTTTTTATTTGAAAGTTACAATGGACCTATCTCAAACCCAGCCCTCTTTTATTTTTTTGATCCTCCAATCACAAATTTTGTCAGAGGAAAGCAACAGTTGTGATTGGGGGATCAAGAAAAGAGGGCGGAGGAGCCAAGTGGTTTGCAAGCTAAACTCATCCTCAGCCCCTCTTGATATAACCCAATAGTAAGCCTAACCACAACTAATCTTGAAGTTTCAACAAAAGTGCAAAAGTTTCGAGGAGCTCCACTGCACAAATGAAAAGGCCTCCGCTGAGGACTTACACACCCATCCTGCTGTTGTCACTAGGTTACAAGCCAGGATGGGTGGAAAAGGGCAGGCAATGTTTCTGTCACTCACCACCAGGGGGTGTGTTTGTCTTTCTGAAAGGGGCCCCTTGGTTGGAGCCAGCTGTCTGGCCGACGCAATTGGCCGTTTTCTTTAGCAGCCGTCCAGCTATTTAGCCAGTGCCTGGTCGGCATACCGACACACAACCGTCTCCCCTTTTCCCCGGACACTTGGTCTGGATTGTCAGCGGTCAGACACCCTTCTCCGTGGGGGGGCTTGCTAATTAAAGCATCAGTGCCATAACGACAGACACCTCGTATTCCTGTCTGAACATGCTTTACCTCAGCTACGCTCTCGCTTCTGCACTTGGTCTTTGTTACTCACTCGCTCTCACGCACGCGCGCGCGCGCACACACACACACACACACACACACACACACACACACACACACACACACACACACTGAGCGTTTCACTTTGTGTAAATAGTCAAACCATAACGTCGCTCCCCGCCCCATCTGACAAGTCTGGTCCTATATCTTGCTAAACTTAATGGCTGGTGGCTAAATTAAAAGCTTATCCTAACAAGTGCTACAGTATGGCTGGATTGGAGATGTGATCCTCAGCTGCTACTCACCAGATCTACCGGTACGCTGCGTTCAGACTGTGGTGATTTAAAAAAATGCCACCCTGAATTCCCAGTCCACCTTTTGATCACGTCCCTAATCTGAACCAGTGAGGAGTAGTTAGATGTTTTTAGTTTTATGAGAATTGCGCCACCTTGGGGCAAGATGACTCAGAACTTCACAGGCCTCGCTGTTCTAAAATAATGAATGATATTTGCTCTGAACTAAACCTTCTGGCGCTAGCTAACGCTAACCTCTCCGTGTGCAGTGAATGGAGGCTCTAATTTAATGCTAACTGAACCTTAAATGCTGATTTGGGTGGTCTAAACTTGCTAGCTAACTAATTTGAGCATTAGTAGAGTTTTCAAACAGTGTAGATTTTCCACAATTGAATCCACCCCATGGATTCAATTGTAACTGCAAGGTACATATTTTTTTGTGTTCAGTATGAGACAATAAATGAATTTGTGAATTTAGAGTAGTATTTCACTTGCCTGATATCAGACAGAACTCGTCACACTCCATTTCCATCTTCAGTTTGACATCGGGTCCTCTCTAACCATCGTTTTCTCGAACCAATCGCTAGAGACCAACGTGTCCTCCCCGCGCCGCACGCCGGAACTGCGGCGTGCCCGGCTCACAAAATTCAGATCAAACCGTCAAACTAGGCATTGCAGATCAAATATGAATTAAGATCCAGCAATTCCATAATCATATTTCTCGTCTAAAAGGTCGTCAGAAACATATTTTAGTGAACCGTTTATGTGGAAAAAGAGTTTACGACCAAGCCGCCATGTTTTTCACGCTTGACAACTAACGGCGTCCAGCCTGTGGCGCTGATTGGCTAATCACTAAGCTCTGCTTGTGATAGCTATTTTCCTTGTGAACTTCACTGTGTCCTCTTGAGTCCGTTTTTTCCTGCTACTTGCCAGTATTTTTACCTCCGCCAAGATGAAGCAGTGGCAGAGGTTATGTTTTCACCCCTGCATGTGTGTGTCTCTGTCAACAAGTATTGGCCGGATTGCCATGAAATTCGCTGTGCACATTCATAACCCCAACAAAAGAAACCTGTTGATTTTGGTGATTCAGGACAATTTCTCTCGCAAAATCGAGTGCAAACCAGTGCCATCATGTCAACGCCTGACCGCACGGGAGTGATTAATGAGTGCATCTGTTTGGAAGCTAGTAGGCGGAGACACTGTGCTTCTGCATTTCCTGTACTCCGAGGATCAAACATTAGCCCAGTGGGTGGCAACGTTTTTGACATGGAAGTGCCAGTTTTAAAATTCCTGTTAACCAGTGTGCCATAAAAATATTGGTAAGCTAAAGCCAGCATAAATGATTTACAAGTAAACAGATCGGTACCAATCAGTGCCATCCCTGGCCCAGTTTTCCTTTGCTGAGCTCCATTATCTGCTCTGGGAAATGTAGATTGTCAGTTTAACGTACACATGCTTCGGAGTGGTCAGTAAGACCACTTTTTCAAAAAGTTTGAACAAACAATTGAGTGCTTTATTTAATCAGAATCCAAATTAAAATAGAGTTCTTTGTGTAATTAGAATCCTCATGTGCTCACCGCTCCCCTTCAAACAGACCCGTGTCTTTTCATAATTGCAATCAATCCCAAAAAATTATTAATGTCATCAATTTGGTTTGGATCATTTGTAGCAGCGAGCACGAGAGTACGAGAGAGAGGGGTCTTATGCACAACAGAGGAGGACCTGCAGCTACAGGCAGACAGAAATTACATTGGCTTTCATTTCTGGTTTTAGAGTGTCAGGACTGATCAAATGACAGGCATCCTTTTATTCATAATGATGGATTATGCTCCTCTTGTAAGTTTTGTGGTCATACGATTTGTGGTTATTTACCACAGCAGTGCCTGACTAGCTACTTGTCTGCTGTCTTCCAATGCACACCTCCAGCTCTGATATGAGAGAGGGAGAGAGAGAGGGGGAGAGAGAGAGAGAGGGAACACAAGACACCCCTTGTTACTTGTCACTAAACACATTGGAACACAATGTCACATTTTGCACGATTACATTAAGGGACACTAGAATGCAGATTGTGAGATGAAAGGGCTAACCGTTTGAAATTTGAACACATTACGGTTCCAACGTTTAACATTAGGTTTGCACTTTTCGTGAGTGTATCAGTAATTACACTGCTGTGTGCGAAACGTGGCACGCATGCCCGAGGCTGCCGACCCCTGGTTCAGACTGACAATGTGACATGGGACAGTACAAGCAAAGTGGGGACATTGTTAGGCTGTGCCGGAGGTCTGCACTCTACTGAGTTAAGTGAATTAAGTGGATTTCTTTTGTTTGTTTGGTATATTTATTTGTTTGGTATCCTGTAGACAAAATAAAATGGCATTTGATGTACAGTCATTAACAGGAACAGGATATCCCCCCCGCTTGCTTGGTATTTGATTGTTTTCTCATAATGTCGTGGATAAATGCTCTGAATGGCAAAAAAAGATGATGGCTGTATGTTCCGCCTTATACAAGTATGGAGTATGCATGCACATCCAAACCTAAGAGGACAGGCGCTAAGTCAAAAGTGAGCAAATGATGTAATCAACAAATAAACAGGTCACACCGCTGCAGTATGTTCCGCCTTGACGTTGTTCGTTCTTAATTTCCCCACTTCGATCTACAGCTGTGACTCTACCGCTCAATGAGTAGTAGAAGTTTCAGTGGCACAGTCAATATACGACTGAAACTTGTGCTCGTCTTAAGACGATCGTCACCGCCGATGCGGAGCTGAGTTTAAGCTTTTCGCTGTCATGGAGACACGGCCTCAATAAATCAGCTCCTTACTGAGATGCAACTCTGTTCATGTCACAAGCCAATGCCCCAGAAGATGAATGGGAAAGTATAAACACTTAAACAGATGATGGGTGCCCCCATTGGGGCCTGGTTGCAGGCTACATGCAGTGTTTTTGAATGGGTGTTGAAAAGCTACACACACGCAGTGGTAAAGGGAGAGTGGGGAGAAACTGGTTCCTTTTTCTGTACACTCGTGAAATTCCTCTTTTCAGATAAAATAAAATAAAAATACACAAAAGTACAGACTGGCAGCTACTGATGTTTTATATGCTAGCATATATATTGTGGTCAGCCCCCCTGTTCTCAGGTGAGTATAGATAAATGAAACTAAAGTAATTTATGATTTTCTCATTGTCTTAAGCCTTGAGGTTGGGAACAGAGCAGTAACATGCAGTTGCCATCCTACATACCCGTGATTCAGAATTGGAACGGGTGCCTTAAAGCCCCAGTGTGTGCTTTTTTTTTTGTGGGGTATATACACATATATTCTTGATGAGTTTGATCTGTAGATACTCACTGTAGATCAGAATATTGGTCTGTTTTACTCTAGTGTGTATAAATATTACCCATAAAAACAAACTTTATAGCCACAAAAGAGGGCAAATAAAAAATAAAAAAAACGTTGTCTATCGTTGGTCCTTATATCAACAAGCTTAGTCAGTCAACTGCCATTTATTATATTTGGTGTCAGGGTTGCTCGTTTGCTTTACAGTTTACAGTTTACAGTTTAGTCATTTAGCAGACGCTTTTATCCAAAGCGACTTACAAGTGTGTGCACATCAGAAAGGTTTTAGGTTTGGATCACTGACTGGGCCTTAGAGGGGACAGCCCTACCAAATACTAACCTGAAATCACTTGTATTCACTTAAAGTGAATCTGTCCCATTACTTATGCTCTTCCCCTGTTTACCATATAGGCAAATTAATATTCAGATTCAGCAGCTGGCAGCTTTTCTGTAGTTTTAGTATTTTTTTTAATTTTTTTTATTTTTTGCCACCGAGTGTGTGTCATTAGTTGTCAGAAGTTGGGAAGCCATATCTCTTGGCCTCTTCCTCGTAGGACTCGTCTAGAAGTAGGCCTAGTTCGTCATCCATAAACATAGACGATTATATGAACTGAGGTGTAAGCAGTTCTAAAGGTCTAATGTGTAAGTGTTCCAAATATCTTATCCACAGTAGTTATCCCATGGCTACAAATTCCGGAGGTAGAGGTTTCATGAAACCATGCAAGACTCAGTGCAGATGGCTCAGATGATCAGTATCAACCCGGCCTCATCACACCGAATGGATTGCTGTGGTTTGGCCCGAAGGCGACGAAACGGCAAACGAGCCGACTTCATTTCACACATCAGCGAAGGATCTTTTCGCTTCTGTCGGGGTGGGGGGGGAAAACTCGTATCTCAGATTTTGGCTGTTTAAATGTTTTTTTTACTTGAATTGAAAGTTGATCTGGTTCCCGGTGCCTGCGAGCAAATTTCATGATCCTAGAGTTCATGAAACTCATTCAAAACCCAATGATTAATAAAAAAAAAATCTGAACGTGAGAATGTTCTTGTCAATTCCAATTTTTTCGAGATACAAGGTTTTTTTTCGCCCGACAACAGCGTTGTGTCATTATCCTGACCTCCATGGCTTGCCCACAGCTCTCAGTTGGCCAGCTAGGTTTTCTCTGCTTGTGATTCAATCTGTCAAGACATTACGGACCCATTAACCTGGCCAAGGGTTAGCAGGGGAGGGGAGGATAAGAAGGTGTCAGGATGATCTACAGCCTACAGAGAGAGAGAGAGGGAGAGAGACAGCCAGGGAACCCACCATAACTCAGTTTACCCACCTTTTTATTTATGGAATAGTGTGCCCACCCTAGAGGGGAAAAAAAGAAATTAATATTGTTAGTATAGATTTTTGTAAGTAGTAGTGCATGAAAATAGGGTCTTTTTAAAGGAAGTAAGAGAAAAATTGTACTTATTGTGATTATTGGTGTTACTGTGAACAGAGACTTGCGTTTATACAGTAGTTTACTCAGTTTTTTTATTTTTCCACTCCATTACTGCTGTGGATGGCTGAAGGGGGCCAGCCTGACCGGGGGACAATATGAGGTGTCACTAGACAACTATTTAAATAGCACAGAGAGGTTGAGAGGCCTAACCTGGCTCATCAGATGATGCCACAGGACATTGTTCCCTGTGTAAACAAGGTCAAACCTTTGCTTTATGGCAAAGTTTGCGAGATGTATTTTAGTTACTGCACTCAAGACCATGAAGTGAATTTGATTGAATTCACTGAATTTAACTCGAATATGTTCTCAACATTTCCATTGTGTATTATTATTATAATTTGTTTTTGGTGTGACTTGACACTTGGCAGGGTGGTAAAGACCAGTTCCCTGCAGATGTATCAGCATCATAGAAAAGATTTATTTATTTCACAGTGGCAAAAGTCGCATGCAGACTGTCCTATTCTAAACTGGTGCATGAATAGAATCCAAACAAACAACACAGACGTGCACACATGCACACACACACACACACACACACATATGGGATATTTACGTGACCCAACGTACAGTATGCCCTGTGGCCAGGTCCCTTTTTTGGCGCCTTTGTCTCCATGCGAGCTTGAGCAGTTTTAGTAAGTGGACACCCGGTCCTTCATATGACATGTCATGTGGAGAGGGCCGTTTTTTGCATGTTTGTGAATATCAACACCGCTCCGTTAACGCCAGTCTGGCAGCAGACCGTAACCCGAGCCAACACCGAGCTGACGCGCGGTGTGTAAATTAAACGTGTCCCCCCC
>OMKL01140920.1:0-15000 GCA_900302295.1 Parasudis fraserbrunneri | reverse complement strand
CCTCATTGCAAATGTGTTGTCTATGAGGAGTCGCATCTCTGGGTATAATTTTTGTGACTGTACTTCTAACGATTCAGGATGAATGTTTGGTCTCATGGTGGAGCTAGAGGAAAGGTCATGGGGTCACCAACACCAATAGGTTTCAACCTCTTGGGATCATGAATGTGCACAACAAATTTCATGGCAATTCGGCCATTACTTTTCGAGATTGATCGATCTTGTTCAAAGACAAACAAACAGAAAGACAGAATTACAAACGGAGGCGAAAGGGGCAAAACATAACCTTCTTGGCAGAGATGAGCAGCACTGCACTTAATTTCAGGCAGCTGAGCTGACACATGAGTAATAGACAGTGAACAATTAATCCAGACAGAAATGCAATAGTTTCAGATGTACTCTGTGTCTTAAGTAAGCCTACCTCAGGCAAACTTTGTTATTGTACTATACGTCAAAGATGAGCTAGAAGGGAACTGAACGCCATAGTATCTACAGTATTAATCATGGGTCATGCACGTAGCTCCCTGTAAAGGTACGTGTTTCACAACAGGGTGTGGGGTGTGACTTAATGGATGATTTGTGATCCGGAATAATTTCCTCTTATTCTTACCTTCTCTGTGACTCACTTTCATTACTCATGAAAGTCTGAGCTGTCCTACCCATGTGTTGCTAGGTGTGCCATATCCAACGCATGCCTGAGAGGCAGTCATAAAACACTCACACCCACATCTGATGTGTGTGAACCAGGTGAGAAATGGCTTTAAAGTGGAATCAACGCCATGGCAATATAATGACTAGCTCTATGGCATTCAGATTCACCTTAACCCATTGGTGCAGCCAAATGTGAATTATACTGAAGCACAAGCAGGAGTTATATCTTTTATATTGTTCCTTGTACAGTATGTCCCTTGATTCCTATATGTTTTCATTGTCTGAGATTTCATGTGTGTTATTTGAGGAAAGGTTCCTGAGTAGCTCTCCATCTGAAAGCTGTTTCAGCAAACAAACAGCTCTGATTTATTCACAAAGGCATCTGCAAACAGTCTGCTGAACCGTAAAGGTTGTTGTAATCCTTGAATTACAGGTGGACAACAGGAAGACTGCTCAGATGCAAGCCGTATTTTGTTCTGCCATTGGCGTATGACTTGCATCACAAGGCTATTCACATGCATCACAAGGCTTTACTGAGCTTTACTCACGGTGTAGTGTTTGACTGTGGGTCTGGACCGCACCTTGGCGGTGCCCGATTCAGGAATGGCTGATGAGTCCAGCACCAGCTCCACATTGTCTGAGAAACATGGAAGAAAAAAACACAATTATTAGACTGCAGCGAGCCACTGTTAGTGTAGCAAGCTCAACCTCAAGGTCTTGCAAAGAGGGAGTTAATGTGTAGGCCTACTTCTGCTCATTCGTAATCTAGTCAAAGCGTGGATGTTTGGTAAATAACTTGAATGTAAACAGTAGAAGTTGATGTCTGTTCCCCAGTGGGAGAGAAACTACCAAACAAGATCAACAAACATCACCTGAGACTACGCTATTCAAAAAGGGGTTGGTCAAATCAGAACAACATCAAATTCTTTATTACTCTTCAATTAATATGTGCATGTTATCATGAATATAAACAACAGGATTGTGTGCCACAATATATCATAATTTAATCACGTTTTGATCCCATTAAATTATTCTTCATTCAAGGCAAAGTTCTGCACAGTCTAGTGATTGTGCAAAGTTCTGCACAGTCTACTGATTGTGCAAAGGAGGGTAATTAGACACAGTCATGCACTAAGGCAGTGAATAACGGCATTTGTTATTAGTTGTCAATCACCCTAATTGACTGTTACATAATTCTGTGTCCTTTTGAAGGTAGTTTTGGTGTTGACTGACAACAAAATGAATATGTAGCCAACAGCTGAATAAGTCAGTCTAAGCATTTCCAATTCACCATTGTATTCCAGCGCAAGCCCAACTGAGGTACCAGCTAAAAGTGAATTACAACCACACAGCTTGAAGCATCAGGTTGCATAATGATACCCATCTCTTTTAATATAAACACAGTTAATTATTGTGTTATTAGAGGCTATATAGAATGAGTAGAATTAACCATTTGATGAGTGAGCATTTTCAAATGTCTATCTTGGAATTGTAGAACTCTATAGCCAGTAGCCTTTTTGAAATCATCATTAGAATGTTCAATTCTCAAAATTCTAATCACACTGGTTTGGTGTCTGTCTATTTGATGGGAATAAAGACATTTCTTCACCTTGAAATTGATAGACCGAGCTCTTGATAATGTAAAACTGAAAACAGTTTGTGTTCTGTATGTTTGGATCTGAAGCATTGGAACAAAATGGAAGTGTATTTCAAGTTTCAAGGAACTCTGAATGTTGCAAAGAGATTATTTTCCACCAGCATGTCCTTTGAGAATCTGTGCTTATACTCATAATTGATAAACTAAAACAGATCCTGTATTGGGGCTTTAAGGTCATAAAGTAGTATCTAGTAGTAAGTAGTAAGATTCAAAACAATTTGAATGCCTGGATCAATAACCTACTGGTGTCTACGTCATATGTGTTCATAGTTAAAATCTAATCTTGTTTTACACATGGCCCCCTGGGCAAAGGTGAGCTGCCATAGCAGCATAGCAATTGTACTGAGACACAGACCTAGTAACAAAGCCTCAATTCTTGAATGCCTCCATCTATCCATTGTATTCCATTACATCATCATTGCAGACATTTTGGTAGGCAAACAACAGGTGACTATAATCAAATGGAAGGTGATACTCATCAGATGGCAACCGTGGCCGATGAGCTGTGTTTATGACACTGCGCCATATTGGTAGGAAATGAGAATACTATGAATAAACATATAATGAGAATACTATGAATACAGCCTGTAGATACAGAACATAGGCACTACACTAGAATATGGTGCAATGATAAGAGCAGATTTGCCATCAAACCAATCCATAACAACTGCACAGCATGTTAGAGGTCATTGGTGTTGTTGAGAAAAGGAACTTCAGCTGTCAGACATTCCAGTGTCAGGCATGTTCCAGTCTACCAGACGATGAAAGAAATATGTCATTGAAAGACACTTAGTCTACATGTTCTCCGCTGGCCTACTTAAAAGTGACAAGGTCCTCTACAGTCTTCTTTCATCTCTGTGCCAGATTTGGAGCAATCCATTCGCTCTAAATAATCCCTCATCATCAATGGACGATGCTTTTAATAAAGCAAGTAAAAGGTTGCTTTTCCTTATGTTCACTGTAAATCTAGAGTCAACAAGTATTAATCATTTACTTTACAAACAAGAGTAATGCTGTGACCCTTCAACCCCCCTCATATCACACTCTGTCCATCATATGGCCAGAATGGTGTCACCAATAGCCTACCCAAACAACATGGGAGTAGCCAAGGAGACAACTGGGTATAAATGACTGAGGATAATGCCTGAGGCTTTAGCCTAATGTCACTGGGTTATTAATTTCCCTATTGAGAGACCCGGCCTGCTTGATTTGAATATACAAATGTAGCCTACTTTCAACCTGTTGCATGTTTGTACACCAATGATTTCTTCATGTCTCCCAGCCTCATTAAAGTGTAAAAAGAAATTACATCAAGGTCAATGAATGCAAAAGAGTTAAGTAGGCAAGGGGTTAACTCTATAACTGCTGGGTATGGCTGTCCCTGTTGCATTCTCAGGCTTACTATATGTGCAATATCAAATAAGAGCAGAAAGTGTCATACCATGGTTACTAGATTTGAAATATATATACATACATATATATATATAATAATCATAATAATAATTATTAGCTTTTTTTTTTAAGACACCTATTATTTTACATAGTAGTTAAACAGTAATAAACACTCCCCTCCACACCCTTTTATATATATATTATTATTATTTTTGTTTTTTTGTTTGTGTATTTCCAATTAAGTAGCCGAATGACAATGCTCATTTTATGAAATTGTTCTGGAACACTCCAGATTGGTGGAATTTTGTGAAAAAAATAGTTACTTATGTGTCCTGTTTTGCACAGTAGCCCAATGTAAAAAGATATGCCATCTGCATCATTATTAGGCTAGTGGAGGATCTCATCTGCTACGCTTTTGACAGCTACACTGCATTGAAATCCATGAATCAGGCCATGTTGTCAAATGCAAACAACTCAACTACCACTGGTGAGACCTATTATAAGACTACAATGTTCACATTAATCTCTCACATTAATCAACGAAGGCTATAAAATAGTTCCAAAGTCTTAAATTGTATGCCTATGTTGACAATAGCTACCGTACAACTTTCCTGTAGTTCTGTCCTGTCATTTAACTTATCTTCAGCTTCAACAAAGTGCAAAACTCGTGTTATTCTTCAAATAATCTATTAATTAAAGCAAACATATAAATCTGATGTAGTCCCCATATAGGCCTACACAGGTTGTCTACTCACCGATCTCCTTGATTTTGATATTAGTGTCGAAAAGAGATTGATTCTTTCGACTCAAAAAATGCAATGCTCCCTTTTTCATGATTATTAATTAGCTTATGTGAATATAGAACTATCGATTAAGAAGATTTGATAAGCTAGTACATTTTGTTTAGTGCGTAGGGCTAATTCCGAAGTAAGAACGTAAACTACATTCGACTTCGCGACAGGTGCACCTAAGTAAACTGAATTCCTCTGATTTGGTGAAAACTTCGATAGAGAGAAAATGGAGCTGTCCCCGCCTACTCCCCTTTCGCTGTGCCTCCGGTCTTTGTACTCCTAACAGGTGAGGCTGCTTGGAGAGCGCACACACCTTTTTACCTGCTGACAGCAACATTCCAATTCATAGTATGTCTAGGTCTACTCTCATGACGTCTCAGTAACTAAATATTGACATGTGATCGAATTATTAATCATGAAAAAGAGGATACTGAATTATTTGGGATGTGAATGAGATGTTGGTAGAAATCTTTATATATAAAAAAAAAAAAAAAAAGTTGAAGAGTGATGTGGAGTGGTGGAAAATAACTACGTATTTTTACTCAACAGTTTTTAGTTACTAATACTTTACTTAAGTATTTTACTTTTACTTCACTACATTTTGAAACGAAATATTGTACTTTTCACTTAAATACAACATCTGAAACCATCAATTACCAGTTACTTTGAAAAAAAGATTTTGCATTCAAAACACAGCATAAATTGGTGAAGATGATTACTTTCAAATTTTAAGCTAGCAAACTTCAAGCCAGCATAACTGTACCAAATACTACTTGAACATAACCTTTAGAGGCCAACACATCAAGGACTGAATGTTCCCAAGCAATGAAATACAAAAATGTCAGAGAATGTGTATGTTTACTTTTAATACTTAAGCACATTCACTATCAGATACTTTTCTACATTACTTAAATATAATTTTGAATTGAGAACTTTTTCTTTTACCAGAGTACTATTTTATCTGAGTATTTCTACTTTTATTGAAGTGAAGGAACTGTGTACTTCTTCCACCACTGGTGATCTGAGTCAACTGGATCCTTGTTATTAAAAATTCACACCAAACAAACAACAACATAAACATAAACTGAATGATATATGATTTGACAAAATTGAGTCAGGTGGGATAAATAGGCCTTTACCTACCTCACTTAAGGCCTGTGTTGTGGCTCTCAGTAGATAACTAGGTTGTTATTATTATGTTAATATGACCAGAAACCATAAGAGGTCTGATGAATTAAGAGACGGTCCTCATCATTATAGTGACAGACCAGTAAACCGGATATATTGCCCAACAGTATTTACATTCCTGTGGCCAGTTGCTTTATCATCATAAACTTGATGAAGCATAGGCTTGAACGCAGGCCATCACTGTCAATCCTTTTATCATTGTTATGTATCACTGTTATTGTTTGATTGCTTAGGTATTTCCTTAATGCCGCTGCAATAATATTTAGCCACCATATGTTTGGGGAGAAACATATGTGACATAAGTAAGTCAGCTAATACAAAGAAGAGTTGAAGAGCCTCTACTAAAGAGGATCAAGAATCCTCTAAAATTATCTTAACTAGGGTTAAGAAAGGACTACGCCATGGGTTTAAATTGAAGCTAATGGTCATATTTACAATTGCAAAGGGTCAGAAAATAAGAAGGTAAACTCGGGAATTTGGAAACTTTGCCCAATTTCAATAAATAATCTTAGCTTATAACTTATTTTGAGGGGAAATACACATAATATTCGTTCTTGTGGCATGTTTTGGCTAAAATATCCCCATTTAATGGAAATTCTGTTGAATAACAACCATACACTGTGCATTCAATATGCAGTGCACTCCTACATCACATGTACAGATAATTGCCAGCATCCAGAGACAGTCAGACAGATTACTGTGGTAATTTTGAATGGGGAAATCCATAACTCTAAAGACGGACTACTAGAAAATAAACATATGTGTATATAATTAAATGTGATGTGTGGTTAGTAAAATTATAATTTACTGCATCTTGAGGTGAAATGTGAGATTTAAATATGTTTTAAATTAATTGCGATCTCTGCCAATGGCTGGGAATTGTGCAATGAGTGGTTGCCATGGTAACTAAGGACTCTGTGGCAAATCCACTGGATGGCTCGCATTTTTCTATCACAAAATTGTCCTTTTTGACCAAGTTAACCATTCTGTGTTGTCAGTAATTTACCAAGGAAGTCAAATATGAAAGTAAAACAATGATATGTATCACAGATTCTTAGATACAGATGTTCTCCCATTCAAAGAGATAGAGGTCAGATCTTGTTAGTCTTCTTAGTCCCCATTATTAAGATGGTGGCAGAGTGAACCAACTTCTCTTTAGACAGACTTTGCACTGCAGCATCCCATCTGTTGGGAATTCAGTGGAATTACAACCCTCTGCACTCCAATTAAATGGTACGCTTACCCTAATACAATGTAAATAGTCACTTAATTTAAGTTAAACTCATAACTAAATTGTTGATTTTTTGTATTTCTATTAGGAGGGTTTGCTATTTTGTCTGCTGATTATATGGGAAAAGGCTTATGTTTCCATCTGCATATGACATGGTAAATACAGCCTTTGCAAATTACCTTCAATTTCCATTGTATTCCCATTAATTCCTGTTAATTCCCATATATTCCCATTAATTCCATTGGAAAGTTTCCACCTTTGAATATTCCTGAACTTTTGCAACTCTAGTCATGTTACATTGACACTCAGTATTTTGGGTAAGTATTTTATGTGCATGATAAGTATGTCCAGTAATCTCTTTTATTGTGTCAGAGATTAGACACTATTTGATGACTTATTGACATATGACACAATGATTCATTGTAACTATATCTAGGTATAAAGTCACCTTTAATGAGGTATACATACTTTTTTGTACTGTCTGCTGCACCCAAATGTGGTTGACTTGGAGACAAACTAGACTGGTCCATCCTGTTTCTCTGTCCTCATGGGAAGTCACCATGCCGACTGATGCCAGGAGAAATATTTAGAATGTGCTGGCAAGCTCTACACAGTCTGTGGCTTTTCCCAAGAGCAGATAGATCTGTTCTCTACCCAGGAGGAAGTTATGAAACATGAGCAGTTGAATTTGTGCATGTCAGGAGTTCCTTGGATTTTTCTAGACGTTCTTAGTCTGTAGGAAGGAAACAGTTTGATGGCTACATCAATATGTCATCCTGATAGCGAGCTGAATCATCTATTGGAGAATGTCATTTCATTTAACAAAGACAGTGGGCAGAATGTAAGGCTTAACAGAGCAGCCATGAATAGAATATTTTAGGGTATGATGCTGTGATTGCACACAGAACCATAAAGCCTGTTTACATACTTCACAAACATGACTGAGGGCTGTCTTACAGCAGTTTACAACAGAGCTTAATCAGCAACTGGGTCTCTTTTTATCTCTCCATCTCAACTTCTGCTTTCCTATTAATAATATATTTCGTTATCCACAAATCATAATCCTTGGCATGTAAATTGTTTTATGGCTAATCCTTTGGCCAACAAAGTTCTCAATAGAAAATAAAAGTGCAAAGTTATAAGATGAGCACATAGTGTGTCCCTGTATAAATAAAGGTTTGAAATGAAGTAGAAGGGGAAAAAAAGACAAACAACAAAATGCAAATGTGAACCCTAGAAAGAATGAAAAATTATATTGTTTAAAGAAAGAGATCTCATAAATAGTACATCATATATAAGACAGCTGTGAGCTAGGAATAGAACATAGAGGCATAGAACCATCTCAGAACCATCACATTTTCAATGCACAATACAATGTATTGTGATGTCATCATGGACCACATTACACAAAGATTCTTTATGAAAAAGTAAAGAATTCTTGACATTGGGCTACAGAGGAGAGAGTTGCTGAATCTTCACTCGCCTCAGGCACATCAAAGGAAGCCTACTCTCTGGTTCTTTCAGGGAAGGGGAGGTTGACGCTAGATTCCCACTGCTGTCCGTTCAGCCCAGTCCCTCTGCCACTAATTACTATGGACCTGACCCCATATGGAGGATCCTTAAGAGGCCCTAAGGTAACCCAGTGAGAGTATAAGTGGAACTAGGGTAAGCTAGGAGGTCACGTAGAGGCATCGTGAGAGGGGGCCGTGGGAGGGGGATTTGTGAACATCATGTGAACATCATGTCAGCTGAAAATAATCTTACACAACAGTTAATATCAGTCATAATGTCTGTTGGCTTACATTTCACATACAAATGTAATTTTGTTTTTTACTTTGTTTCTTTACTGTAACATAACACCCTGGAAAGAGGGTACTTTTTTCATCTTAATTTTATATTCTTTGAGTTCTCTTTGTTCACATCTATCCCTACTTACTGGGTACAAATGTAATTGTGGCTTCATAATTTGTGCCATTTGTTTTCACCTATAGGTGTCAATGTATCCACAGAAGACCGTTGCTGCTGTCAACGGCAACAGAAACAGAGTGGTGGACGAAAAACAGAAAGAGCTCCGTGCCTTCTACGCTGCTCAACGACGGCGCGGGAAAACCCTCACGAAGCACCCTGGTCTCCCCACCAAACCATCTGATGAGGCCTCAGCAGCAGCAGGGTCACAGCCTCACCGCTCCAACTCCCTGAATCCCTTCTACACAATGACGAAGGCCACCTGTGGCTACCGTTTCTCCTGGGAGACTGACCACAAGCGGCGGCACATTGACATTCTGCCTAGCAACCCAGTCAGGAGAAGCATGCATGGCGTGGCCTTACAATAAAACAATGGGAACTGTTCAAATGACATCCGTTATGGTTTTATGATTACTTCCTTTGTTGTCAGTTCTGTTTCACACTTATTTCCTTTTTTATTGAGAATACATACTATGAAATGTATGCAAAATATACATATATTTAGTGATAAGAAACAAAATGGTTAATGTCATTGGTAAGAATCCAATGAGAATTTATGATTTTACCTCAGTCCTCAGATGAGCTTTGATGGCAAGATGAGGTGCAGATTCAGAACTGCTCTCCACAGAACAGCAGAGCCAGTAAAAGTTTTGTATCTACAACCATAGGAGTCCTTAATAAAGGACTCTACCAATCATGATCCTGACCCCCCAAGATCCCCATGGACAAGATACTTATACAAGACCACCATGTACAAGATACATGTACAAGAGACCACCAAGACCACTGTGTACAAGATACTTATACAAGACCACCATGCACAAGATACTTATACAAGACCACCATGTACAAGATACATGTACAAGGCCACAAGACCACCGTGTACGAGATACATTTACAAGTCCTCCCTGTACAAGATACATGTACAAGACCACTGTGTACAAGATACTTATACAAGACCACCATGTACAAGATACATGTACAAGACCACTGTGTACAAGATACTTATACAAGACCACCATGTACAAGATACATGTACAAGACCACTGTGTACAAGATACTTATACAAGACCACCATGTCCAATACCACAAGACCACTCATGTACAAGACCACCATGTACAATACCACAAGACCACTCATGTACAAGACCACCATGTACAATACCACAAGACCACTCATGTACAAGACCACCATGTACAATACCACAAGACCACTCATTTACAAGACCACCATGTACAATACCACAAGACCACTCATGTACAAGACCACCATGTACAAGATACATGTACAAGACCACAAAACCACCCATGTACAAGACCACCATGTACAATATACATGTACAAGACCACCATGTACAAGATACATGTACAAGACCACCATGTACAAGATACAAGGACCCAAAAACCCAATTAATCAATCAATAAATCAATCAATCAATCTCATTAAGCATGCATTGTTTATATACATAATACATCATATATACAGTGTCTGCTCTCTAGTTGATCAATCTAGTGGATAATTAAACATGAATTGATTTGTTTATTAAGACATGGACAGTCACAATAGACAGTTATGAATTTATTAATAAACCAGCTGGTAATTGGAAATGGTAGGCAATCACAGCAAAGGCACAGAAGGTGTTACTTCTGCTATATGGTTTCTATAATTACTTCAGTGACAACAAGCAAATTGGATAAGAACATTTGAGCTCTTCTCGCAGACGTAACCCGATTGGCTACAGTGCACTCAGTAGCCTGCTGCTCACAAACAGTTTGCACATGTTCAGTACGGGCTGGATTTACACGGTGACCACCTGTGTTTTTGGTATGGTTGTTTGTGTACTTTTCTTTTATTTCGAGGAACAGACATGGGAAATAACAGTGGGACCTCTCTGGAAGAACTAAGCGCCTGCGAGAGTCATCAGTGGTACAGAAAATTCATGACTGAGTGCCCATCTGGACTTCTCACCTTCTACGAATTCAAGAAGTTCTTTGGCTTAAAAAACCTATCACCAACTTCAAATGCCTACGTTGCGACAATGTTTAATACATTTGACATGAATGATGTAAGAGAATTCATAATCTTTTTACACTAACTAATTTATTGCAGTGTAATCATAGCAGTGTATCGTTTTGTTTGTGGAATAGGATAGTGTAATCTTTTATAACAGCAGCCTTTAAACAGGTATTATTGTTATTTGGTTGTGGTTCTATAGTATTACCATTCAGAAAAACACAAGGATGAAAGTGTAGCTATCTTTTTCATCTTCAACATGTTTCTAGAAAATGTGCCTTCTTCATGACTACTATAGGCTATGAAAGTCAAAGCTAATATTATATACAAGTAACAGTTATTGTATGATTGACTGATGTTAATGTTATTTTTCGCTGTTGGGGAGCATTTTACTATATTGAGGGTGCTTATGGTTTTCAGTATAAGACAGTTTGTTGTTGTTATTTTGGTCCTAATAGTAATCTATCTGGTGGAGAGGACCACAGCCTATTAGAGAGGGGCTTATCCCATCCACTGCTGTTACCCAACTGACCCACAGCCTTAGATAATGCAGGTACAACAAGATTGGATTGGATTGGATATGTGGGAACTATGGGCTTTGGTACATACTGTATTCATATTGCATAATATTGTATAATATGTTACAATTTTCATATGAGCCCCTGGTGAGTGACTTACTGAGAAAACTTACTTAGTTAAACAGTAATTTATTGTACTTCTAGAGATTGTAATGGGCCAAAATGAAGTCTGTGTAATAAACTCAGTATAGCTGATTTCATGCACACATCCATGCCTGATGAAAACATATGGCACCAAATGGTTTTCTCTCATTAGTTCAAACTATTATTACCGGAGTACTGCACCGTTGAGGCATATATGTTGATTGTTGTGTTTTTGTACAATCTGCAGGATGGCTACATTGATTTTATGGAATATGTAGCAGCTCTGAGCCTGGTGCTGAAAGGAGAGGTGCAACAGAAGCTTCGCTGGTACTTCAAACTGTATGATGTTGACGGGAGTGGATGCATTGACCGTGATGAACTGCTTCTCATCATTAAGGCGAGTGTGGGCCTTGCGATCATGTTAAACGTCGACTAATGGCATTATATCTAATAGCCTCCCCTGTCCCAAATCGACCTCAGTGGATCATCCCGGTGGCTCTGACTGGGATGAATGGGATAGAGACGACAGAGTGTAAATCCCTCCTCTAGCTTAGGGAAGGGTGGGGTTTTGTAGGGTACAGGTCAATGCCTAATGCTTAGCTGACACCTACTGGTTGAAAGAAGTAACACAATGGGCCTCATTTATCAATATTTCTGTATGTGTAAAAGGTTGACAGTTGATAAAACAAAAAAAAAGAAAGTGCTACCGTTTACTACAAAACATGTATGCCAAGGACTCATGATAGAATTTTAAGTAGCTAGAAATGAGTTTGATCATATATATTTAAAAAGCTTTCAATAGATTTTTCTGTGTGTATTTGCTTGATAAATGAGGCACAGATTACATTTTCAAGATTGGATAAAGTTTTTATGTGCCTTCTTCTGTTACATTTCAAGTAAATGTTTCTGTGTAGAATATGTTAGCGCAAAAATAAAAAGCATGCTTGTAGTAACCCAGGTCTAAAGTGACATCTTCTCTTCCTCACATATTAGTCCATCCGTGCCATCAATGCAGGTCAACATGACATGTCTGCAGAGGACTTTACCAACATGATGTTTGACAAGATTGACATCAATGGAGATGGTAAGATTCCTGAGATACTGTAAATGTATTTGTTTACACAGTATGGCTTCAGTCTTATTACTTCTCTGGAAGGCCATTCCATCTGAAGGGAAATAAAGAAATATCTGTCAACTTAACCCCTAACTGCTCCCGACGAGCAGGTTGCCTGCGCTGTCGGTGTGTGAATGTGTGAGTGAATGGGTGAGTGCGAGGCATAATTTGGATAAAAGTGCTATATGAATGCAGTCCATTTACCATTCAATAAAAAAAATAGAATTATTTAAAATGTTTAGGATTGATTGATTGATTGATTAAATGATTGGTTGATTGATTAATTGATTGGGTAGCTTGGAAAATACTCCCTATACTCAACTACACAACATGGATTAACGTCTGTGCGTGTGTGTTTGTTGGTTTGTTTATTTGCTAGGTGAGCTGTCCTATGAAGAGTTCATGGAGGGGATTCAGAAAGATGAGATGCTGCTGATGATGCTGACAGAAAGTTTGGACCTCACACACATTGTTCAAAGAATTCAAGGAGATATTGAAGAAAAAAAATAGTTTTCCAGCTCAATGGACTGTGTATGATTGTGCCAAAAATGGAAAATGGAGCGCACAGTGTTGTATTCTGGATACTTCAAGACAAGAGTGAAAGCCTCATCTGAATAGCTGACTATAGACTTATCCTTAAGCCATTGTTAACATGATATGTCTTTTGATTGAGTCAACGACATTTTCTGAGCCATATAAAAATAATATTAGTCAGTCTTACACTGTGTAGTTGTATGGGTCTCATAGTGCATCTGCTGTTAGATTCCAACTAAACTAATGCAGTGCACAGGGTCTGCTAATATCGCTATTCGCCCATATCCATGTTAAGTGCCCTTATTGTCACAAACCTGACATCCATCACATTCTCTGTCTTCAAAATTATGCTGAACTTTATATTTTTTATGGGGTTGCATGTCTCACATTTCATAGCAATTTATTAGCATGTAAAATAGGCTTAGCTGGGCCACTAGAAAATGTGGGCCCAAAGCCCATTTGCTTGTATAGGCTGTTGAACATTGCTTTTTAGATGCAAAGCACCTCTATGACCAGCAATGTCAACTCACTCACTCACTCATTCATTCATTCATCCAGACAGTAATTCACTCACACTTAGCCACTCTGCCCCTAGTGGCGGCTCATGGCATAGCACTTTGTGTAAATTCAATCTATGCAAGAATGCTTTGTATTTGTGACACCATGTGTCCTTGTTTATAGACTGATTTGTAAGACTTAAATTTGACTCACAACTCGTAGTGTGGAGATAGGTCTGGCCATGCGAGACTACCACTCACATGAAAGTAAAACAAATACACTGGTAATTACTCCTCAATTTAACCAACTTTACTAATGGATTTCCCATTCAAATAAAACATAATGTACCATAAATGATTTGGGTTGAAGAATTTATTGACATTACCTTGACATGATATTGCATCTGCATTTTAGCTTGCCGCAGTTACATCAAATTGCTATCTATTACAGTCTACTTAATCCTTTGAACAAGTGAGCATGTAGCCCACACATTTGCGAAGGTGTCTTTATCAGTAAATTTAGCTTGTGTTGCATCAGCTGTCAAGTCAACAGCAATTTTAAATGCACTGCCAGTCAGAGTTTTAGTTTCTAAATAAAGGCTCACATCAGATAATCAGCTTGTGCTTTTAAAGCTTTTGAAAGCATTTCGAGCTCTATGAGCCATACGTGCACATCAGTCGTTCTCCATACTACAGAAGGGCACTTGAGACTTCAGCTTTTGTAACAAAAATGTTTTTCCTCTGAGGACAATTTGTTTATTCAGTTATGAAAATATACAGTATATTTTTCACTTTTCTGAAACTCTACATAACAACATAGTGCAACATTAAACAAATTAATTTCCTTCCTTCCTTTCCTTTCCTTTTTATGTGAAAACTTAACTTAATTAACATTGATATAGGCTAGTTGAAACTAATGGGTCTGACACCATAGAAACATGTTGAGGTACAATCTACAATTCCCAGGAGAAATCTACAATTTCAGAGAGAAAGTGTAATAATAATAATAATAATAATAAACTTTATTTGTATAGCACCTTTCATACAAGAATTGCAGCTCAAAGTGCTTCACAGCATAAAATTCAGTAAGAGACATACAACAGCAGTGCAAAGCAGTGCATAGCAGAATTAAAACAACAGCATGATACAAACAATCAATATCATATCAGAACCTAATGTAAGGCTTTTGAATTACAAAAGCTTTCAACTGTTATCCTCCTACGTTCCATTCTTTGGAAAACCACGTTTATTCTTATATTTCCCCATCTCCTCGCCATATTTGTTGATCATAACTTTTAGACGGCCCC
>OMKL01140919.1:0-12614 GCA_900302295.1 Parasudis fraserbrunneri | reverse complement strand
GAGAGGAAGGACCAATGCATACTGATATCAGGGGAGAGCGGAGCGGGGAAAACCGAGGCCTCCAAAAAGATCCTCCTCTACTACGCTGACACCTGTCCTCCTGCCAATGACCACGTGGCGTCCCTGGGGGACCTCCTGCTGCAGTCCACCCCTGTACTGGAGGTATGCATCCATCCCTTTTCCTGGATCCATCGTATGAACTTCAACTGCACTGTGAAAAGTCCTAAGTTGCCTCAACTTTTTGTTGTTGTTGTTGTTGTTGTTGTTGTTGTTGTTGTTGTTGTTGTTGTTGTTGTTGAATTGACAAACAGGAGAGATTGAATCTGAAAAAGTTTACATCACTCCTACTGTTTAAATGCAGCAAGGTGGAGACATTTATTTTTGTTGCCATATTGGTCTCAGAAGGAATTTTAGAAATTAAAATTAAAATAAAAATAATAAAAACATTTGTCAATTACTATGTTTTAATTTAGCTCATTGTTTGTTTAGACTTGACTGATCCTAAACTAATTATTCCAGTTAATATTACTGGTGTGTTTAATGCTCTCTCCTCAATGTCTCTCTTGATCACTCTATTGTCTCCCTCCCTGACCCACTTCCTCTCTCCCTTCCATTTCCTGGCTCTCTTGCTGTAAACAGGCGTTTGGCAATGCCAAAACACTGCGTAATGACAACTCCAGCCGTTTTGGGAAATACATGGACGTCCAGTTTGACTTCAGGGTAAACACTTCTTCCTTACTCGCCTCGGCTGAGGGAATCGTTCAGTGTATAAAAAAAAACACACACACACACATGTTCACCGCAAAACGAGAGTAGGAGAGTTATGTCATAATGATTTAAAGCTCCTTCATTTAGCTACACGGGGCCTGAAACCACCCTCTTTTCCACTGACTGTAGTGGATTCAGGCTTTCACCAGCCAATTTCCTATCTTCCAAAGTACCTTGCTAGAATAGAGAGTACAGCTCAAAGACAAGCTGGCTACCTGCCCGGTAGAGTGTTCTAGTTAGTGGAATTAACCGACTTCCGCGCCACAGCCAGACATTTACCAGCATTTGGCGGGTGGCTTTGGATGGCTTGACGCCATGACCACATTCTAAAACTGCCCATGACGGCTCCCACACCCCCCATCCCCCATCCCTCTCCCTCTCCCTCTCCCTCTCCCTCACCTCTCGTAGGGGGTGGCAGTGGGGGGTCACATCTTGAAGTACCTGCTGGAGAAGTCCCGCGTGGCGTACCAGGGCCACGGCGAGAGGAACTTTCACATCTTCTACCAGCTGCTGGAGGGAGGCGACGAGGACCTGCTGAGGACGCTGGGCCTCGAGAGGAACCCTCACAACTACCACTATTTAGTCAAGGTGTGTGTGTGTGTGTGTGTGTGTGTGTGTGTTCTGTCTGTCCATCTGTCTGTCTGTCTGTGTATTTTTCACACCATGCGATGATCAACAACGTTGTCCCATCGAATCCTCCTCCTCAGGGCAACTGTCCCCGAGTGAGCTCCATCAGCGATAAGAACGGCTGGAGAGCGGTGATGAAGGCCCTTCCCACCGTTGGGCTCAGTGAGGATGAGGTGCAGGTCAGTGACTCTCCACCGTCGCGGTTGCGTAACGGGTTAAGTCCTGTTGTTTAGTCACCGATAATCTCCCTATGATTCACACTCTTGTCTTAAGAAACCCCACGAAACTGTGTGTTTTTTTGTGTTTTTTCTTGGCCGGGTGGTTTCACATTTCCGGGTGAAAGAGGATGTTGGGGGGCGCAGGACCGATCGTCGAGAGGGATTTGATTTAAACTTCAAAGATAACCAAAGATAAAGAGAGAGATTGATGTTGTCCTTTTTTTTTTGTTTAGGACCGAAGGAAATAAAGTTTGATTTGATGGGAGGGGGGAAGTGGGATTATTTAAAAGTAAGTCTGTATGGCCCTAAAGCAGCATGGAATAGTGACAAAGTTTTGGTGTTTTTTCCCGGAAATGTTTTGGAAAGACAATTTGTTTTGGCATGTATTGGTACATAACAGTACCACATCTACAGAGATGTAAGCAAGGCAACAAGACCATGAAGTCAATTTGTGTCTTACGAAGGTTGTCTGAACAAGATCATCCATCACAGTAGATATGAAGCCTTCATTTAGTTTTGTTAAGGTTTCTCTGTTTTGTTGTTATTTCAATATATTTAATTATTCCCGAGTGTTCCTGTGTAGCATTAGAGTTCCAGTAAGTGGTCCACGCTCTCTCGGAGACCGTGTTTTGCTTTGAAGGCCTCTTTTACGTATTTCCCCAGTCATACGTATTGCGAAATGACTGGGGAAAATGTCAACCAGACGTACGGTAGATCAGTAGTAAATGGGCTGTAACTCTTAATAACACTGGTGCAGCTTCTTTAGAGCTAGCAGTTCACTTGGTCGGGATGAAGCGCTTCATAGCGGCCTTTGCCTCTCGCTGCCTTCCAGGACCTGCTGAGCGTGATCGCCGGTGTTCTCCACCTGGGGAACACTCAGTTTGGCGAAGGGGAGGACGGAGGAACTCACATCACCACAGAGACGCAGATGAGAAACCTCGCCAAGGTCAGAGCGCTTCCTCTGGCATTTCTGTGCACATTCCCAGGCAATACACAAACACTCCAGATGCGGGCCACGCTGAACGCAGATGTGTTGTTGTTGTGTTTGTTGTTGTTACTGCAGCTGCTAGGTGTCGATGAGTCATCCCTCAACGAGGCCCTGACCCACCAGAAAGTCACTGCCAAAGGAGAGGAGGTGAAGATTATGGATCTTTTGGTTATGGATCTTTTGGTTATGGAGTTTGTCGTTGACTCTCATTATTCTCTACGTTTGATTTTTGGTATTTATTGTGTGTATTTTGGATCCTAATTGCACTTGTGTGTGCTACAGATCATCGTGCCGCTAAACTTTGAGCAGGCGGGTTCAGCGCGCGACGCCTTAGCCAAGTCGATGTACGGCCGGGCCTTCACCTGGTTGGTGGAGAGGATCAACCAATCACTCGCTCCCAAGGTGCCAGTCACTCACAAGTGTTGATAATGACCCCAACAGTAAAAAAGAAATTCCATGATGGGATTTCATAGTATTATGTGTTATGTGATTATGTAATACAGTATGTGTGTGCCGTGATGTGCAGGGCGAAGTCTGCAGTAAGAGTTCCTCCGTCATTGGACTGCTCGATTTCTACGGCTTTGAGGTCTTCCAGCACAATAGGTAGGTGCTGTATCGCTTTTCCCCTCTCCCTTCTTCCTCCCTTTTTTCACAACGATGAGAATTAGATGGGGACTGCACCCCAGGCCTGACAATGTGTAAGTAGGTGTGGAAAAGGAACAGAATTCTCATCCACAAATGATGGTTAAAATGTGTGTGGCTGTGATGGAAGAACATGATTCTATCAAGCGGGTCAAACCAAAACATGTCCGGCGCAAAACAAAAAGTGCTGTGAAGTGAAGAGTTGACGTTTCATCTTACATCATGCTCCGTGCAATACAGCAGACATTTAGAGTGATTCTCTGTCGGATATATCACAGATTCCCAAAGTCTTTCATGTCAAGGACTTCCCCACACTAGGCCATGCACACAGGGACCCCCAGTGTCAGTATGTTTTTTATTGACTGAACTGTGTAATTGTCTCTACTGTGGATGGGACGATAACAGTGGAGAGAGTGACAGTTGTGATCAGAATAGTCAGTCTTGTAGTCTCTCTGTGCTAAATTCTAGTGAAGTAAATGTAGTGATAAGAAGGTTGATGTATTAATCTCAGTTTGCAGGGGACCTCATTCTTACCGTGTTGGGAACCACCCCATACGGAAAAGAATGATAAGAAACATATAGTTTCTGCCTTCAGATATCATTATCAGCCTCATTTCATCTATGTTGTTTATGCTATTCTATTTTTATGCTATTCTGGTTGCCCAGCCATATATGGCAGGATCACTAAATTCCTATGAGCCTTGAGCTTGTACCCCATAGACAATAAATCCATCCAGCCTTGATTTGAAGCAGGAATTTCTCCCTCTTGTGGCTGCTAAATGCAGGACGGACACAGTCAGTGCCACAGAACAGAGGATCTGTGGAGGAGTGGGGTTAGCTTGATTGAAGTGTCTATCCACATCTTCATTGCACTCTAATATTTATGAAGACATAAATGGGCTGTCAGTGCATCAAGATCAACACATTCGAAACAAGATTATAGCAGTGTTTGTCTGATAATTGTAAATATCCACCCCCAAGTCAAAAGAAAGTATGTATTCAGAAAGCATACTAAAGTTGGGTTAAATTTAAACCACTTAAGTTGTACTTACGACATTAAAGGTTGTACTTAAGATGTGCTTAAATACATTGAAATTATACTTTTGATGTATTTTTGGCTAATTTTGCTTACTAAAATAGTACACTTTTAATAAGTTTACTAAAGTACAACTTAAGTTTGATAATCATCTCAGTTTGTCTTTTTTTAAGTGTACTTAGATTACTCGTACAGCATATTAATCATACTAAACCTGTGCTTTGAATTAGTACATGAAAGCACATAAGAAGATATACATAAGAATGTCCCTGTGAGTCCTGACAAAGTCAGAGACATGTCTTTTCTTATTCGTCTCCAAGAGGGAAACCAACATCTCTCCCCACTCATTTGCTTTGTATAAATGGGGAAATTGTTCATAGGGAGCCAGAGGGGGAAATAATTACTTTTGGGTCTAAACACAGGATTGTTTGTGAACATTCTTTTGGTTCACATTGAGTCATAAGTACGTTCCTTGTGATAGAGATATCTTAACTTAGCAGAGTGGTAAATGTTTAAAAAGCTCTCCCTTCGTTTGGTCTTCATTGTAGGGATTAAATGATAGGCCTCTGTTAAAGGATAAGGTCTGTTTAATTTAATTGTATTCTTACTGTCAGCATAGCCTATGAAAAAAACAAAACCTGCAATGCATTTCTCCTACTTACAACACCAGATTATAGCCCATGTCCAGAAGTCATAAAACTCCATTGCTGTCGATAAAAGAGTTGAAACAAGTCACAGAGCCGTACTGTTGCTTTAGTCAGCGTAATCCATCGCTGCGATGAACATGGGCATTGTCCTTTATCTTGGACTGGAGTATAATGAGCAATACACATGCCCGGGGACTACACTGCTCTGTTTACTACTGTTCATTGATAGATCGATGGAGCTTGTGCCTTTTGAAGTACATTTTGTAAAAACTACAATGCCCCTGTTTTTCATGATAATATATAATGATGTTGCAAGCTGGAAATACGTGTTTGCGAGCTGTATTTAATGATCCTCGCATACAATGACAGCGTATGGCTTCCTGATTGAGAGGTCTTAAGGGTAGGAAAGAGTAGGAAGAGTATTGAGAGTATGGTCAATGCATTGGAGGGGTTTGGGCATCCTGTGCCCCAACAATAAATTAGCAAGAACAAAAACACAAAAAGATAGAACCATACAGTATTATGAGTGAAAAGAATGAATTGGTGAGTTTTCAGGGCAGTCTGAAAAGACTCAATGCTGTCAGTAGTTCTGACATTGGGCTGGACACAAAAAAACCCAGCAGTTGTTTTCTTTTTTTATGCCCCACGATTCAACTGTTGCCCTTATCATGCAAATAAAAACATTTCTGATATGGCCCCTGGTTACATGTCCACCCTCTCTCCCTCCACACAGTCTAGAGCAGTTTTGCATCAACTACTCCAACGAGAAGCTGCAGCAGGTCTTCATCGCACTAACCCTCAAGGCAGAGCAGGAAGACTATGAGTCGAACGGCATCGCGGTGAGTGAATATGTTTACATCAACCCTAATATTCCAATATTATTGACGATAATCCAGTGTTCCGTCTTTGAGCTGGTACATTTAAATTGCAATATCCTGCTCACTATAGCCGGGATAAGCTCATATCGGGCCTATGAGAAATCAAACGTATGGATTGATGGTCCTGCATAAGATCTGTTTCCATGGTAATACCTGCAATATGCTGTTTATACGTGTTTGGGGTATGAAGGTGTATATGAAACCCTTAATCTAAGACCATAGCATGGGATATGAGCTTGTATCTGGGATACTGTGCGCACATAAGCACACACTCAGTGAGTTGACAAAGAGAGTGTGGTGTGGATATTCCCTTATTGTGGGGAAAAAAGGGCATTGATAACTCCTTTATTTGCTCACAAAGATTTATCATAATAATAACCATACACATTTCACCTTCTTTTTCAGTGGGAGACGGTGCCCTACTTTGACAACGAGGTCATCTGTGACCTGATAGAAGGGAGAGAGAAAGGCATCATCTCCATTCTGGTAGGAAATACTGAAAAAGCGTTCTTACCTGCAATATGTCTGCTTGGAATGGCCTTCTTGTGGTTATGAACAGGAGGAAACTGTCAAGGGTCCTGATTATAGCTGGGAAGATCATCGGGAAAACACAGAGACAACAGTTTGAGACATGTGCTCTGTAGCAGGCAGAAAGCCTAGCGAATTTTTTGCTGATTCCTCACATCCTCTTTTGTTTTAATTTGACAGGCTCCCCAGTGGGAGGCGCTACAGGACACCCAGGGCCACGAACAACATCTTTAAGAGATTATTTTATCCCACGTGCAATTTCCTTGATGAATTCTTAACCTATTAATCCCTACCTGCTCACATCTGCACTTCGATAATTGTTGTACTTGAAGCTATGTTATGTTGCATTACGTTATGTTGTGTTACGTTACACTGTGTTACGTTACACTGTGTTACGTTACGTTGTGTTGCATTGTATTGTGATATGTGTCCTGAGCAGGGTTGCAAAATTTCAGGAATTTTCTAAGGCGAAAACTTTTTCCATGAGAATGAACAAGAATATATGGGAATTAACGGGACTAATTCATTGGAGTGCTCTATATATATGATGAGAGAATGCATTGTGCACACAGTGGGTTTTAATTCACTAGTTGCTTTTGCTTACATCAGATAAAGCTGTATTCTCATTGGTAGCGCTTTGTAAGGTCAGCGGCAACCGGGGTCAAAGTTGAAATAATTTGAACTTTGAGCGCAATGCTCTGTGGCACTTTCGAGCTCTCCCCATAGGAAAAAATGTAGGAATTTAGCTATTACAGAACCGTCCTAACTGAAGAATTTCCTAAGTTAGGAAGGCATAGACCCTGTCCTGAATTCTAAATAACATAAATGGTAGCACCACTGTTGTTAGGTCTGTATGGCAATGACAATGAAGATGGGGAACAACATGAACAACACCGAAATATTATCATTGAAAGGCTACTCAAACCGTACGATGACGCTTTAAATTTCCCAGACCATGTGTTGCTGGAAATGATCTGTACATGGAGGAGTGCACTGCACAGTGAATGCACAGTGTTGGGTTGCAGTTCAACTGAATTTCCATTAAATGGGGATATTTTAACCAAAACATGCCACAAGACCTAGTATTGTCTTATTATGTGCATTTCTCCAAAAAGTAAGTTCACTGTTATAAGCAAAGGGGTTTTTAATGAAAGTGGGCAACATTTTCCAAAATGAAAAATATTCTGAAAAAAATGTGGAAATTTTCCGGAAAGTTTCCGACCCTTTGTAACCCTAGTCCTGAGCTGTCTGTTTGTGTTTACAGTATGTTGATGTTTATGTTGATGGTGAAGCCAAAGACAAATTTCCAGAAATGGATAGGTTTTTCTAATTCCAATTATAATCTATTGGCACTTATCTAAGCATGGGGCAGATGTTTGTGGAAATTAGTTCATGGATGAGGTAGGATCAAATTTGCCTGATAATCAGACTGAATTGCATCGTGAAGTAATTTTAAAGTAGGCGGGACAAGCGACTGGTGATTCGGGGTCTGGATCCAAGGATAAAATCTAGTCCAGTGAATAACCCTGCCTTGTTACAGGTTTGAGCTGAAGGAGTTGTTGCTCTGGTAACAGGTTAAGCTAAAACTTACGCTTTCTTCAAGAAACTGAAAATCTCAGTCTTATGTCAAACTGTCAACAATCTTATCCGGCTAACTCGGTTATATCCACGTATGAGGAACGGGGTGGTCAGCCTATGAGCTGTTTACTTGTGTAAGTTATGTCTCTCAACCTTTTGTAATTTATAGACCTGGATATCTTTCAGGAAAAGGAATGTCTGAGCCGAGGGGAGGCCTGTGATGTCTCCTTCTTGGCGAAACTAGAGGATACCCTGGAAGGAAACGCCCTGTTGTTCACGTGAGCTTTCTCTTTCCTCCTACACACAGAAATACCATGTGTACGCATGTACAGTACATATACAGTATATATACCGTATATGAGGTACTCGAACCCCAAACTGCTACAGGGGTACTGCACTGTGGACGACCTTGCACTGTTTGTCTGGGAGGGATACGTGTAAAGACGAATTCCAATGACCTTGACTGGATAGGCCACTAAACGGATTGTCTTTGTCTTTAATAACACCGTCAGCGAGGTGTACAGGATAATGAACATTAAAGATTTTAAGTCGTTTTTTAATGCTAACATCCACAATGTGTCTGTACGTTGTGTCTTTCAGTCAGAATTTGGTGAATGGAAAGACTCGGAAAGTGATGAGTAAGGAAGAGTTCAAGTTGCTGCACTTTGCTGGAGAAGTGAACTACAGTGTCAGTGGTGAGCTGTCATTAACCTCTCTACAGAACTATTTCATATTAACCAATAGTAGTAGGAGTAGTAGTAGTAGTAATAGTAGCAGTAATAGTAGTAGTGCTACTAGTAGGAGCAGTATTACTTTATTGATCTTACATCACTGAAACATCACAAGTGAGACAGTACGGAAAGCAAACCACAATTCGAACATTGTTCACAGAGACAGAACACAGTACATCAGTAGCATGCAGAAACATTATATCACAGTATGTTCAGACGTCGCATTGTGATTGGCTGAGAGATGTTCCAACAAGTGTCAAAATCTCCTGTAACCTACTGTAGCCCTTCTTCATTCCTAAACCATCACTTGCTTCGTTCAGTGGTGGAAAGTAACTAAGTATTTAAGTAAAATGTTGAGGCACTTGTTTCTTGTTTTAATATACTTTCTTATTTGGAGAAAACTAGTTAAAATCCTGAAATGAGGACAAATGAACCCTTCAGACAAAGAAGCATTTAAGTCCATTTTGACAGTTTTCTGGACAGCCTGGACAGCCCATGTATTTACATCTAAAATCTTAAAATAGACATATGGTTCTTCATCTGAGCACTACAATTCTTGAAACATGGAAAATTATCTGCCACTGTAGTACGTAAATTTGTCCTAACAGACAACAACATCTTGAAACTAGACATGTGCTGTCGGTGACCTGAATTCTCAATCCACCTTTTGACCATGGCTCTAATCCGAGCCAATGAGGAGTAGTTCATGTTTTTAGCTTTATAAAAATGGCAAGATGACTCGGAACTTTACAGGCCTCCTTGCTATTATAAGGCAAACATATTTGTCACGTTTGGTGGAAATCGGACAAGTAATACATTCACGAGTAACAAATCATTTCCTGTTTACCATGTGTTTTTCCGAAATTTGATTGGAACTGTTGGTCATATGGTTTGGCCTATCGATTATCTAAATGACACATTTGAGGATGTTAGTCCCCAGATTCCACAGCCAAACAGTAAAATATAAGAGTTTGTAATTAATAAAACACTGTTGTATAATACAAATAATACACTCAAGGTCATGATATATCATCATTTTGGCAGTGCTGAGCTGAAATACGACCATGCCTCCGGCACAGCAGGTCCAAAATGTCACGGTGCACCACTCCCGCATATTACTACTTAGTCAGCTACAGTACATGTAGCTCACATGTACAGTCACCATGAATTGAGTACCAAGGACCCCAATTTAAACAAGTTGAAAGACTTATTTGGGTTTTTATCCGATTAGCAGACCTCATACTGAACTGTTCTGTACTGTGTAAACTGTACCGGTGTATGTTGATGTATGTTGTTTTGTTAATAAAGTATCTCAATCAATCAATGTAAGCCACTGTAAGAGGATGGGTCAAGGTAATGGTCATGGGTAAGGTACAACTGTATTGGGTTCATTCCAATGTCTCATTGCTCTAGGAAAAACAAATACATTTTAAATATTCAATTGCCCTTTTTGTCTGTGAATTCAATCATCATAGTAGTAGTAGTAGTAGTAGTAGTAGTAGTAGTAGTAGTAGTAGTAGTAGTAGTAGCTGTGACCAGTGTTGATTGTCAACACTGAAAACTACAAAACCCCAACCCTGTCTGAAAACTCCCTTCTCTTACGGTATATATGGCTCACTACTTTCAGATTGAATAATGAAGTGAAATTAAACATAGTTCACGCTGATTCCTCTATCACTAACTTCATCTCTTTTTTTTTTAACTCACGCAAAGGTTTTCTGGACAAGAACAACAATTTTCTCTGCAGGAATGTGAAAGAGGTAAGAGTCAGGAAAAGGGGAGAGATAAGGTAGACTCTTACTCTCGCCACACACACACACACACACAACTTCCTGTGTTAAAGCCCTGATCCGTGATTTTTTTTTTCAACATGGGGTACATTCAGATACATTCTTCAGTAGACGGAAAATACACTATATGGAATTTCACTGTAAAGTTTACAGAGTTAGTCCTTGTATCAAGAGTTCGATCAATGAACTTGAGAATAAAAACATGTCTCTCCATTCTTATTTCTTTCATTTGGCAGTGGGGTGGAGGGGGGGGGGTTTGTTTACATTTGGATCACTGACTGGGCCTTTGAATCTCCTGCGTCAGTTTGCCCTGGCGAGGAAGATAGAAGGGTCAGTCTTGCTGTGTTGACATGTGGTTTGTGTGGTTTGCTTTCTGTCCAGGTCATGCGCCAGTCAGATAACCAGATCGTCAGACAGTGCTTTTACAGAGAGGACATGACCGACCAAATAAGCCCGGAGACACTCATGGTATTACATTGACTTTGTGTGTATTTTATGAAGTATAAATACTGTAATCCAGTTACTGTCAAAAAATAAATAAAAAATGTAATAATCTTTCTCATTCTCTCTCTCTCTCTCTCTCTTTGTTGTTCTATCTCTCTGACTTTCTCTCACTCTTTCTCCCTGTCTCTTTCACTCACTCTTTCTCTTTTTCTCTCGATCTCTGTCTCCCTCTTGTTTTCTCTGTTCCCCTCTCTCTCTCTCTCTTTCGCTCTCTCTCTGCCGCCCCCCAACCAACACCCCTCTCTCTTTCTCTCTCTCTCTCTCTCTCTCTCACACACAAACACACATTAACCTGATTCCACTGACCTCTTCTCTCACCCTCCACAGGTTGCCACCAAGTTTCGGAACAACCTGGCAAGACTGCTGGAGATGCTCGCGTGTAAAGAACTCTCCTACGTGCGCTGTGTCAGACCTAACAATGCCAAGCAGTCAGGTAACACTCAACTCACAAGGGCTCTTGAGAGGGGGGATACAAGATCAACAGCAGATGTCATTTTATACAGTGAGGTCTTGTTAAAAAAAAAATGGTGATGAAAAAAAATGGTGTCACTCATATTGAAAGAGCTACTGTGAGTACTCTCATCTTCACACAGAATGCAGTTGGGCTCATTGGATCCACAAGAGTCTCAGCTTTACAGCCATTCCCAATTTATGCAATTTGAAGACTGTTTAGGGACCACAGTATGCAGAAATACACAAATATATAATATCATTCTTAATAAATAATATGAATAATAATAATCAATAATAATTAATTATTTTTTGTATTGCATGCAAAGAAACTAAATAACATGGGACAAGCATAAATTGGGCATGGCTGTAAATGTGAGACTCTTGTGGTTCAAAGGGGGACCCCTTTGAAAATGGCCATGCCAATTCTTCACTTCAACATTTTGCTTAACTTCGAAGCCATATTTAGTAAGATAGCATGGTATTCCTCAAGGTCTCTAGTTTCACATGACACCACTGTCCTCGCTCTAACTTTAAAATTGAGCCCGCTACAACCTCTGAAAGACGGTGTCGACCTGTCTCCACGGTGGTCTCAGAGGGCAGAGCCAAACCGACCACTTAATGGCCTACGAGGAGGGGCAGCCCTACATGTCAGTGACATGCGGAGCAGCCATTACGACTTGTGATTGAAAATGACAGAACCTGTCACATATCTCTATGTCTGTGTACATATGTGTCATGCGTGGGCCATGGTATCAACACATAGTGTTTGTCTTGTAGGTCGTTTCGAAGAGGCTCTGGTCAGACAGCAGGTGAAGGCTCTTGGTCTGGTGGAGACTGTGAGGGTCAGGAGAGCTGGCTTCGCCTACAGATGCCCCCATGACGCCTTTCTACAGAGGTGACTCACCTACTAACCATGTTCCTGTCTGACTGACTGACTGTCTGTCTGACTGACTGTCTGTCTGATTAACCTACTGACTGACTGACTGACTGACTGACTGACTGGCTGTCTGACTGACCACCTGTCTGATTAACCTACTTATTCCTATCTGACCAACAGACTGACTGACTGTCTGACTGACTGCCTGTCTGATGATTAACCTACTGACTGACTGACTGACTGACTGACTGACTGACTGACAACATCCAATATGAATAACCTACCAATAGATGTATGTGATAATAGCCTGTTAGGATAGTTTCTGATTTTCTGCATTGGAAATGTGTCA